>VWYH01008008.1:949985-1068778 GCA_013399365.1 Pampusana beccarii | reverse complement strand
AAAGGGGGGGGGGGGGGGGAAAGGGGGCGAGTAGGGAGAGAAGTAGTGGAATTAAATTAAAGCCTTCCTTCCTTCCAGGCTTTTATTTTCCTTCAGGAAAACCAAATCTGCTTTTCATCCTCAGAAGTTTGTTTTGGTGGACTTCACTCTTGCTTCTTTAGTTTTTAGTGGCCTAAAAAAATATTATTTCTATTCTTTTCTTACTTCTATTTTCTCCTATGGATATTTGAAAATATTGTAGTTTTTCATGTGGAAAATGTATACATTATTTACAGAACACAACACCAACGGAAGATTTCTATATCATCTCAATTCTTTCTGAAGAAAAGGTCAAAAGATATAGAGGGAAACTAACAATTATATGTGATCGTTTTCTGGGGGGGCAGGAGAGCAGGAAGGGGAGGCAGAGGAGCGAAAGTTCAGAGTTAATTTTAATTGAGGAATTTCCCCATATTTTGTCATTCAGCTTTTGAAACTGTGACCACAACAGATTGTTTGAACTGTGGTGTGAGAGAGACTGAAAATTTCCCTGGGCGACTTTACGCAGGTACTAGCCACAGAGTTGACAAGCAAAGCTCGTAAAGTATGATGAAATTCAGCACGGGCACTGCACCCAGCAGAGGAAACTCCGGCCATCTGGAGATTAGGACGATCTGTGGCCGCAGCAGTTTGCAAAATCACAAGAGCTGCCAAAATTAAACTGTGAAGTCAGGCAGGAAGACAACCAATGACCGGCGAGATCAGAAGTTCAGAGATGCCCCAGATGAGCTTCCAACAACAAGTGCGGCTGGTGTACACCAAAGTTTATTAAGGATGTTGAGAGGAGGGGAAAATATCCGTGCAGAAGATGCCCAGCTGGCGAGGAGGGACTGGTGGTGATGCTCGGGTCACTTGATGAATCCCATTGGCCAAGTCCCTGGGAGATCCCACCCATTCGCAAGTGTAAAATAAATCTCTAAAGTTGTACCTCGTGTACCACTTGACCTTATAGCTTTTAGCCCGCTGGCTTTATATCTATTTATTTATTTTATTTCCGTTTGTACCCAAAGAGGGGCTCGAAGGAAATGAATTTTGAACCGGCACCTTTCACCACCTTGCAGTACTACCCTGATCCCTGCATCCAGCGGTGAGTCTCTGAGCGTGACGTAACTCTCTCCTATCACAGGTTTGATCTGAGTGTCTTGTGTAATTGTTAACTTTTCTGCTATCGTCCGGCGGCAGCTGGGCTGCACGCGGAAAAAATGTGCCGCTCTCTTCATGCTCAGTGGAGCTTATTATTATTTTTGGCTTTCTAACAGGTTACTAGTTAATTATAGGCATCCGTTTCAGATATCTCCCTTTTCCTCTTTGGCATTAGAGAAAAAAAAAATATGATAAATAACATGAAATCTGATAGTATCTTTTTGCTGTGTTTTGGAGCAGAAGGTTACTCTGTGCTTTGGGTAGTGCAGGAGTTGCTTTAGCTTTCTATAGTGTGTTTGTTTGTTCCTTTAAATGAAAATGCTCCTGGAAAGAATGACCTTAACTACTAAGCTCTGAGATTTTGGAATTTAAAGCATAAATAAATCATGTAAAAGATTCAAAGAAGAAAAAGATTGCTTTCTGAGAGACAGCCTTTTCTAAGAATATTCTTTCAGGCTGTTTAACAGCCAACATCAGAGCCTGACAACCACTCTTATTTTAGCTTTGTTGTTACACTGAGTTTTATAACTTTCCAAGAGATAAAAGAGCATGTCCGCACGAGGTATCACAGTATCACATTGTCAGTTTGTTTGTTTCTCCCAATAGAAGATACTATATTTAAGCATGTAAATGACATGTAGACGGTATTTTTCCAGTCGTAAAGTTTGGAGAGGTGAAATCCTCTGAGCGCACTTGTCGAGCTACTTTAAGGCTAGTTCCTGGCTGTGCTTTGGAGAAGCCCTGGCTGGCATCTCATGGAAGCATTCGATTCCCAGAAGGGTTAACTGTTAACCCTGCATCCTCGGCAGGGTGCTGGGGAAGGCTGCTTGTCTTGCATACATAGCTCTTGTTCACGGAAGGGCTTGGCCACCCTCACCGAGCCCACGGCACTACAGGCAGCTTCGCAATCTCTTCTTTTTCTCCCCCCTGCTATTATGACACGTTGCAATGTTTGTGGGGTGCTTTTCTCTCCTTAATCTGCTGGCTGCTCGGTGCCACCGCTGTGTGACAGTTCTGGGGAGGAGTGTGGAGACCTGGCAGCAAGGAGGGGCCGCATTTGGGGCCAGCGGAGGGGAAGGAGAGGAGGGGAGCTGGGAAATAGTGCGCGGTCCTTGGCCGCGCTGCTGTGGCAGAGGAATGTGGAACGAAGCCCGGGGTATTGGTTTCCCCAGTGAGACCTTCCACAACACGAGCCCCAGGGCTGGCTGGGCACATGCAGCCACGCTCTGGTCTCCTGCAAACCCACCCAGCACCGCTGACCCCGGCGGAGATGTGCATGTGTGCAGGAGAAGAGCGATACGAGACCAGTGCCCACCCGGGAAGGTAGATTCAGGCTGGCAGCAGTGGGGTCTTTAGCAAACAAGGACATTTCAGTGACTGCAAGGCATAGCCAGGCAAATTCCCAAATCGAAAATTTAAAAAAAAAAATAAAAAAATAAAAGTTTTGAAACCCTAAAGACACACTGGGAAGTGTACCTGAGCTCTGCAACAGCTTCCCAGCCCCTGTGAACTCCTGCCAGTCACATCCCATCCTACCATCCTATGTCAAAGAACAGGTCCATAAAATTGGTGCTGTGGCTCAGGCGGAAAAAAAATCAAACCAAAACAACAACAAAAACCAATGGAGCAGGAACTGAAGACAAAAATGTTCCCTTGGCTGTATTCTGTAGATCTTTTTAAATAGGCCTTTCTCACCTTCAGATCCCCATCACCCATCAAGTCAGACAAAATCAAGGAAATGCTGCTCCTCTCCACACGCCTTAGCAGCGTGATGACTTTTTAAGTGACCATTGTGGTGTGGGAAGCCTCAGGACAGCTTGGGACAGATAAAGTTTGTGACACCCCTCAGGCATAAAACCTGGTCAAGATGTACCTTGGAGTAATAACACATCTTGACTGTTATGTATGTCTGTTTACACAAGCTGAGAGTGGCATTTGTCCATTATCAGTGGCTGTGTGCTGCCACAGGTCAAAATCACCTGAAAGCTGGTCCCAGTGATACTTTTTTCAATCTGAAGACATAGACGGTTTCCAGCTTTAAGCTCTGTTGGTTGGATATTCATTACGTGCTGGGTAACATTCGTCTGACTGATTTAACAAAATTGAATAGTTTCATAATTGCATTTATTTTACACAGTTTGAAACACTTTTGCTTTGATGTGGTCAAAGTGTTTTATTTAGCTAATACCAACGTGCTTATTTGCAACTTTAAAATTACATCTAGTAATAATCTAAGCAGCAAACTGATAATGTTGAGCTGAAGCATGCTGGCAAAACAACAACAGCGAGAAGTGTTTGAAAGCCTGTTAAAATGGGTGTGGGGAGTCACACAGATTTCCCTGTGGGTCTGCGTGGAGGGGGAAGCAGTTATAAATCCCAGTTAGCTCTAAGATTTGTGGCTTCCATTTGCCCTCTGCTGTTGCTTCGTCTGTTAATTTCTCTACTTTGGGGGTGTCCAGCAAGCAGACAGCGTGGGAGCCAGCTAAAACATCTCCTCTGTCAAGAGGTGAACACACATCACACTTAGGAGCATTAGCTAATGTGCCACCGTAATGCTTGTATACTTACTGCCTGTCACTCCACAGCAGTCAAACTATGTGCTGCTGCTGTGGTATATCTAAACAGCACAGTAATTCATTGCTACAAATGAGAAGAAATAGCTGGGTGCCCAGACTCCCAGTGCTGCTGTTCGGGTCACTCCAGCCTCTGTCTCAACAGCCCAGCTCTCTCGCTTAGGCTATTCATCTCTTTGTAAGGATGGGCATTAAAACAAAAGCACGCCCTGCATCACATAAAAGTACAGACAACTCTGCTGGGACACAGGACAGCAGCATCCTCCTCCACAAGCCCCCACTTGTTGCTGTGGGGCTAAAATTCAGTAATAGTGGAGTTGAACAAAAAACTCAATGTTTTTCTACTTCTGCCTCCCTTATAAAGGGATTTGCAGGAAATGCTTGAAAATGGTGCTAAAACAAGCTCGGTGCTCTGGCTGAGCACTGGTGCTGCTGTAAGGATAGAAGCATCGTGTTGAAGCACCAGGTTGTTGACCTCTATGAATTACTTGTTTGGATGCTACCGTGGGAGATCACCCTGTGCTGCAGAAACCCCAGGTTAGCTCTGAGTCATAAAATTAGCTAACTATCTGCAACGGATGGGATTTCCACCTTCCAAGAAGTGCCCACCTAGCAGCAGTTGAAAGCTGCTAATGTAAGACGAAGAAGGCACTGCAATTATGATCAAAGTCCAGCTGTTGAGAGCTATGTAATTAGTCTCCCTCTCCAAAGCCGCTTTTTTTTCAGCTAATGCCTGGTTGGGGGAGTGATGTTTACAGATAAGTTACTTGTGTTCTTGGAAATAATGGTCATTAGGCTGTGTTTTACCCAGGAGCTCTCTTCTTTTGGGGTGTTGGGAGTGCACCTGCTGGTGCTGCACTGAACTGTGGTCCTTGCCTGCTGTGTTTGCCCCTCACCCTGCACCCAGGCTAATTGGTGGCCTCAGGATTTCACATCACTGATGTGTTGAAGGTGTTCGCTGTGGCTTACTCCTCCCTTTTGAATGAAAGGCTTCTCACACAAGCTGTTCTTTCCTCTTTCATTTCTGGCTTTGTATTCTCAATATGATATGGCCCAGCCTGCCAAATCTCACTAATAACAGAGTCTCAAGGAACAAACCTGAAATCCTCTGGTCTCTGCAGCATCTGTGCTGGAAACCTTTTTTCACAGACATGGTGCTCTGTTTTGGGGTGGTTGCCAAAAATAAAAATTAAGGGAAAAAAAAAAAAAAAGTATGTAGGAAAAAAAAATACCTTTTTAGAGGAGTTTGAGGGGAAACTGTCAGAAATCAGGGCACTGAACGGAGGGGAGGGCATGGGCCATGGCAGCACCATCTATTGGGTGCTGTATCTGGATGGATTTTGGTGAGCAGGGTTTAGTTCCAGCCAGCTGGAATTCCTGGGCTCAAAGGGATCTTGCATCGGTATCAAACAGGGCTGGCGAACAGACTGTGATTATCAGGAGTCTCGCTGATGTCGATGCTTGCAATGCAGCACAGAGGTGAAAAACTCACTGTACCCAGTGCTTGTCATTCCTAATAGGCAGTAATGAAACAGTAGGTTTTCTCCCTTTGGGGCTGAAAGGGGGCACATTGAGGCAAAACATGCTGGCCACCCTTCCTGCTTACAGGCAGCAGTGCCCTGTGCCCCTTTGTGGTCGTGAGTCAGTGCTGGCGTAAGCAGCCCTCCTGTCACTTGAGTATTATCTGAGTGACATTGTGGCAGAGCTCTGCTTAACCTGAAACAGGGTAATATCTTGCAGGAGTGTTCCATCTCACATGCAGGTTCTGCAGAATCCTTGCCTTTGGGCAACTGTGTGGGTTTTTTTTCCTCTTTCCTCGTACTGTGCTTTGCTAAAGAATAACTGAACTGCTATGACAGGGTGGACAGATCTCATCTGGCTTCACCTTTGAGGTGAGAGCTTGCTGTGCTGGCAGAAAGACCTGAGGCCAAGAAAGGAAAGCCACATGACTTGGTATAGATCTATTTGCAGAAACAGCCAGTGATACAGCAGGTACTTTCCAAAGACTCAGAGAGGGGCCAGAAACTGTTCTGAGCAGCTTGTGGTGTGCTCAGAGCAGCTGGTGACTTCTGGAGGAGCAGAATGCACCCCATGCAGGAAAGAAAAGGAGAGAGGAGCCAGGGAGGTGCTTTTTTTTTTTTTTAAAGGGGCCTCAGTGAGATCTTCTGTGAGGGGGTGGCCACCTTTGTGGCTATGCTGTCACCCCTGGTAGAAATCCCACGGGAGAGGGTCCCCAGCTGGAGCCAGATGTGCAAGGGGACAGTATGCAGGGTGGCTTGATGGGCAGGAGGACTTTGCAGAGCAGCTCTGCTGCCAGCACGGGACCTCCTGAGTCCCCCCCAGCACCTCGCTAAGGACATGTACTGCTGGTGGTGAGGATGGGAGGGTATTTATCTCGTCCTTGTGGTCTGTTCTTTGGTTGCTCTCCTGCAGTCTCATCAGAAGATGGGATTAGAAGATAGGAACTTCACAAAACACAGCTCAAGAGCAGCACGTTAAGCCCTTTTCAGTTCTTTCTTGCTGGTAGAGCCCCTGCAGAATCTGCTCTTCCCCACCGCCCTCCTCCAGTTTGTCACTGCTGGACCTCTTCGCTCTATGTCAGAGAGACATCGTTGTGCCAAGGATGTCTCAACCCTTTCGCAGTCATTGCCAAAGACAGAACTTTGCTCTTTTCTTCTGCAAAATGGTATAAGCCCCTCAAGAGCATTACAAGAAAATATTTGCCTGCTTTTGGAGGTCCTTTTAGTGCTGCTTAAAGAATTAAAGTCTGGTTTTTTTTCTCAGATCTCAAAAGACTGTAAGGAGAATATATGAAGTCTTTCATGTGGTCCTTTTTACTATAAGGAGAGAATACCTAATTAATAGGATCTTGCTCAACTTCCAAAAATACTGAAGAAATTAAAGAAGCAAGTTCTCGATTGCTCATCTGTTCAGAGATGTTTAGGGTGTTCATGGTACATGTTATAACCCCCTGCTGATTTGTTTAGTACCTTCTCCTACAAGCTAACTTGGTCCTCTCAACAAACACAAGATTTTTGGCTTGAAACAGAGCAGAAGGGCTCAGCTTTGATTTTTGGGGAAAAAATAAAACTCTCTGACATCCGACAAGTGGCCAAAAGAGTATTGAACCCTTATTTAAAAAGTGTCCATATGTGTCACAATGCATGGAGGAGGAAGGAGGATTTTGAATGAAGAATAAATCAAGGAAACTTGGCCTTTAACTTGGCACCTGGCTCTAAGCAAGTTTTGCACTTATGTGAAAACCTTCATGGGAACATGAGCATTGTGGTGGGAGCCAAGGGTTACCCTACCATTCAAATTTTGACTTCTGCTCAGTTTAAAATTTTGTAGCCTATGATCAAAACTGAAATAATCAGAAGGAAAATGTTTCACTATAACAGATTCCTGAGGTCTGTTTGACTAGGTCTTCTAACAATATATAGATAATATCCTTCTGTCTGCTTAGGCAGCTTCATGAAAACACCTATGTCTGTTCCTAGGGCTTACTTAGGCAGTTTTGCTGCCTGTTTGTAATCACTTATTACTGTGTAGCAGAACATCTCCCCACAGGATTTTGCTGCTGTCATCTCCAATCAGGTGTTTGAATGTCACAGGTGGCCTGATGTGATAAGTACTGATGCACATAAGCAAGGGGAATTTGGTTAGTGCATGGAGCTATAAAGAGAACAGCCACCTCCAAGGGTGAGAAGGGGGAAACCCTGCAGTAAGTGGTCAGGGCTTCAGCAGGCTCTTTGCAACATAAAAATAATTCTTCTTATAAAACCTTGCCCTGTGAGGCTCAATGCCTGTCTAGTTTATTAATGTTGGCGTGCACCTAAGTCAATGCGTGCTGGAAAAATGCATGCAAAGAAGCTTGCGGTGTGTTGGTGAGCTGGATGCTGCAAGCTGCAGCTGCCCAGCTGTGCATTGCCAGCAGCATCCGCCTCTAAACTCAGAAGTAAGACCCAGACCTGGTGGGGCAAAGCGGTGGGATTGCTGTGCTTGCTGTCAATGGGGTCCCTGAGGGGGCTGTGACAGCTGTGAAATTGTAGTTCAGCTGGCTCTGAGAGTTAACATGGGCATTAAGTGGTCAAATATAGGATAAAAAATGGTATTGTTAAAAAACAAAAATCCTTTGCGCTGTCTTCCAAGTTTTTTGTTTGTATTTGTGAACTTTCCTCTTAAAATATACAGGTTGGAAATGTCATTCCTGTTTTTGATGGAATGGGACACTCTTTATTCATAGCACTCCAGAAGTTACTGCTTTAAGATAATCACAAGCAAAAAACATAAATCACATTAAGCGTGGCAATGTATTGATAAAATTATAGGGAGCCAACCCTGTAATTTCTTAGCACCAGGCATAGCTGCAAAAGCGAAGATCCTGTGCTGTGAGCACTAAGGGTAGCATTCCCTTACGCGCCAGCAGTGTTTCTGATAAACAGCTCATTTGTTCTGTCTTCCAGGACTATAATGTGCTCTTAATTCTTTGTCCTTCATCTGCCTTGTTTTGCAGCTCTTTCGTGACACAGAAAAATGTTTTCACAAGTGTTCTTATTTTTGAGGGAAGGTTTCTCTCTGCTTAGCAGTAGCTGGCCTGCCATGAAGTTGCTATTTGCTAAAAAATGCAGCCAGCATGGTATTTTGCAGAAGATTTCATTTTCCTACAGAAGCATCACTGGTGGGACAAAATATCAGAAACACATCATCCAAAACATCAGATTTAGCAAGCTGGATGTGAGGGTAACAACTGGGAGCTTTAACCAAATTCATATTACAGGAATCTGCACCTAACATCTGCTTCACTGGTGTTTCTGTTTTGCATTTTAATTATTTACTGAAATACAGGATGTTGCTGTTTACAGTTTCCTGCTTCTGAAGAGTTCTGGGGAGTTTCTGTATTATTGTGATGATTTATTTTATATTCTTGTAAAATTCAGCCTTCTCCAGAGGGTTTGAGGGAGGGACTTTTAAATTCCCCTGAGCAGTTCACAGACAAAAGACTTCATGTAACTAAAGCCTGAAGCAGCTTTTGTAAGAATAGGTGCCTTAAGGAGCCAAGAGTCTTACCTAGCTCAACCCAGAATGTCACCAGTCTTTTGCAGCAGACAGTCTGAGACCTTCCTCTCATTTAAAAAAAACCCAAAATCATCTATTTCATGTTCTCTGTGGGGAACACTTGTCCCGTATGAACTGGGACTGTGGCAAGGGCAAACAAACCCCAGGAGCTTTTGGGGTGCCCCTGGCAGAGAGAGGATCTGATTCCTTCACACATTGAAAAGGTTCAAATCTCAGCAAGTTTAAAAGAAGCTTCATTCTTGGCAGAGTGTGTTCATGTCCTGGGGACCGTGCGCCCTTAATGCTGCTGATAGTGATACGGCACAAGCAGGGAAGAGGCTGCTCGCAGGAAACCTGTGCCAGGTTTTAAACAAAGCTTGGAGAGTATTGCAGGGCTGCAACCCCAGCATGAGCAATTAGGGCTGCAAGCACAGCCAGAAAAGCCCATGTTGTATTCACCTTTGCCGTGCCATGGAGTCTGGCTATTCCCATTGGTTTGGTCCAGAAAACCTCGCTCAGTTCAGTGGATGCAGCTGTAGCAAAGGTGGGAGGAACCTGAATCTTGCATCTCTCATTTTGTTTGTCTCTGGAAGCTTTTGGATGGCATCAGTGCTCAGGAAAGATTTGAAGGGGATTAAAACTTCCTTACCAGGGAGAAAAGAAGCAGAAGCCCCTTACTGTCTTTGCTGCAGGTTGGAAACAGCCCAGAAAGGTTGTTTGATGCAGGATTGTGAGAACAGGTGCTCAGTTTAGCCCATTGCCAAGACCAGATTTGAGAGCACAACCCCCTGAGCACCTCGGTCCTGACCCACAATCTACATCCAGCATCTTCATCCCGCAGACACAGAAGGCAGTCAGACAGCTGGAGATCCGAGCTGGACTCACCCAGTTTTCTGAAGTCCATGGTCACACGCTGCAAAAGCCTCCTCTTTTTCCACCAAGCCTCGCGGCAGCAGGCTGAATGAGGCACGCACACCTCGTGGCCAGGAGCAGCTGCAGGGTGCATCAAGTGTTCACCGCTTCCGTGGAGCTGCCTTGGGAGGACTCCATGTAAAAGCACCACATCTAATAGAATCACGCCATCGGTTCCCATACACTATACTCCTATGTGTGTATCTTCCGCTAAATAGAGAATACTGTGCTTGAAATAATCTATTATTTGCTCACCTGGGCGCTATCTGTATACCACGGTCTGGAGCATGTAAATCAGCAGTATGGGAGTTCCTCCAATGATGCTTCATCCCTGCACTCCCTGGGAGAAGCACTGAGCCTGATTTCATTTCTGTAGGCATGAGCAGTGCATCCAAGATGTTGTTGGGTTCTGACTGTGTCTTTTAAAACAGGTACTAACTAATGTGTGGGGGTTTTGTTTGTGGGGTTTTGTTTGTTTGTTTTTCTTCCCTAGTTTAACCCTGTTACTCTCTGGGAGAAATACTGCTCTGGCTTTGCTCCCTAGATTTTAACAGTTGCTCTTTGCACCACATAATTTCGTTTTTATTACGTTAACAAGCAAACTAGTCAGGAACCCAAAGAGATCTCTCCCTGGCAGCTACCCAGCACAGTGCCTGTCCCTGGTTTGAGGGACTGGCCACACTCATGGTGAACCCTTCATCTGGGGGTTACTTCGGGGTTTGCTTGGCAATGTGATGCCTGCAGCTGGCACTTGCTCTGATGGTCCGGAGTCCTTGGGAAGAGATGAGCTCAGGACATTTGGTGGTAGACTGAACTGCAGGAGGCTCAGCCTAGACCATACCTAACTTGTCCACACTACATTATGTCTGAAAAATGTGCTTGTATGTAGATAAGAGATAATACGCAAACCAGACCTTGAACTTGGGCCATTTTCGTGGTGTGGTTGTAGCTGTAGCTGAGGTCTTTCCTTGCTGCTGCACCCTGGCTTCAAGTGGAACTTTTCTGTTAGTGCCTTGGGTTTGTTTTTTTTGTTATTTCCCCCCCAGTTCCTTCCTAGCTCTGGCCTCTTTCAGAGCCTTATAGTATCTAATGAAAGCCAGTTCTTAACACCCCCACCACCTTTCTGAAGATCTGATGCACTCGAATGGATTATTTTACAATCTGTAATAATAAAGTGATTTCTCATTCTCTGTTGTGGTCTGTGTATTGGTGTGATGGAGGTAAACGAGTGAAACTTGAGAGATGCTAGTTATGCTCAACACTGCAAAATTTCAGCAGACAATAGTTAAAAGAAGGAAAACTCAGGCCTCCTCATCTCCTGTGGGAAATATTGAAAGCAAGCTCCTTGTAAAAAATGAACAGCAATGAACTGCTGTAGATATTGTTACTGGGTAAATGTTGTGCTCACAGGAAAAATACTGATGAGCAAAGCTCAAAAGAGGGAATTTGATTCAGCAAGGCTCAGGAAGGTCAGATTTCTGGCCATTGCCTCTTCACAGCTTTTCAATTTTCCTTACTATATACCTAAAATCACTACAGAAAATTGACGATGAAAGCCTGTAATAGCTGTATTTTGTCATGACTGTCATCTCTTGAAAATGACCTCGACTGCTTTAATTTCTAGGGCTGTTGCTTTCTTTTAATATTCGATGATGCTGTAGGAAAGGACACAGCTAGTTTAGGCTGCTTTGGGTGTTTTACACCCACCTTTTTCCCCCCTCTAGAAAAGTTGAGGGGTCTCCCCATACTGTGCAGAAGAATGCAACAGGTCTTCTTCTCTGGTACCCTGTGAATGTGCCTCCAGGCACCTGCTGCAAACCATTATTGATGGTGGATGAGTGGGTAATGGGGTGATTTGGGGTTAGGCAATTCCCCCTGGAGGCACAAAAGATGATCCCTGTTGTCTTTAATTGTACCTGCAGGTGGGCAGCAGAGGCTGACACGTGGCAGTGGGGCTGGAGGTGGCACTGACCCAGCAGAGCTCTGAGCTGAGGTCTGTGCCGTCCTCTCCAGTACCTGGGGAGGAGACATCGCTCCCTTTGCCCTGCTGAAAAACCATCAGGGCTGGCTGGCTGACTGTGAAAACTCTTGAGTTGCAGCAAACTTTGAAAGGTAGACCCAAGTGCATGTTTAGCTGGGTATCTAAAACTGAGCAAATCATGTCTATCGTCTAGAACAAAGGGATTTTTTAAAAATTAAATTGAAAATGATTTATAGTGTCTGACCAGTTTGCCTGTAACATTTAGCTTACAATACTTATTTTTGGACATGGCTTAAAAATACCTCAGAATTTTGAGGGCTGGGCCCGGTTTTTCCCACTTGTGTTGCTTTTGAGAAGGCTTTTCTCGCTTACAGCAGTAAAAGCTCTCACCTCTGCCCGGCAGCTCGGACTCCTCCCTCTCCAGATGGGCACTGCTGTTAACCAGAGCTGCAAACAGGTTTGGGGAAGGGATTGTCTGGAAAAGTGAGTTACAAAATAATACATTTGCAACTGCTTTTGGATTGGTTTGGGGTTTAATGGTTTTTAAAAATGAATGGAGCTTCAAATTTTCTTTAATTATTTAAATTTGGAAAGCCTCGGGACCATGTCTCCGTGGAGGTGTAATGATGGTAAACAGGTCTCTGTGTGCTTTACAGATTTGGTGGCACTGCTATACTGGAGGAATAGAAGGGCAAAGATGGGCAAGCTGACCAGGGGTTGAGCTGGGTGTCCCGAGCCCCAGTCTAACTCTGGACTTCCCAACATGGGTCACTCAGGCTCCTGGATGTTTTTCTGGAGGTCCCAAGGGCTCTGTACCCCAGACTAGAAAACACCGATTGCAGTGGGCAGGTGGAGGAATTGCTGTGGTGGTGCTTTCACCTGGACCAGAGCTTCATCTCTCTTGGCCACTGCTGAGAAAGGGAGTGGGTGTCAGGGCTGAGCAGAAGGGGAGGGGATGTCCGCGGCTGGGTGAGGAGGTAGTTTCCAAGGATGTGTGAGAAGGGGAGGGTGGAGAAGGGGTTGTCCAAGTTTGAGCGGGACATAAGAGAGAGATCTGGGAAAGTTCACGAGATGCTGAAGGAATCCTTGGAGAAAAAAAAAAAAATAGCGTTGACTTTGCTCCAATAATTAGGGGACAGTTCCTCTAGTGCTGGTGGAGTGATCAGCTGCCTGAAGCCCTGAGGACAAAGAAACATCTCTATTATGTAGAAGTGGTCCCTGTAGTCAGGCTGACAGAGATGACATGTAGGTAGCGGACGTAACGATAGGCAGGAGATGCAGTGGGTTCCTGTTGCTGAGAGTGTTCTGAACCCATTCTGCTCGCAGAAGCCGTTCCCAGTGGTCGCTGGGGAGCAAGCCATGCAGTGCCCAGCCTGGGAACCCATCAGCACAGTAGCACTGGGAATCAGGGGGAGCCCTTTTCTCCCAAAGGAGCTCTGCTGCCAGCGCTGGAGCAGGATGCTGATGTGGCGATACAACGTGCTTTGAGGGGCTGCCGCAAAGCTGCAAGTGTTGCATCCACTGCGGGCATAGTTGTACTCAGTATGACTCTAACTGAAAGAAGATGATGAATGGAAAAAAAATCCCCCTTGTGTTTTTCAGCACAGTGAACTAGGAGGATCATTCTGTGCAGCCAGTTTCACTTTCTTTGATGTAGGTCAGTCTTGCTCACGCACTGAGGGCTCGAGTAAAGAGCAACCAGAAAGCTGAACGATCCCTTCATACGCCTTTCCATTCTGCTCACACACACTTCCAAAAGGGAAATTGAAATCATAGAGGTCGGGATGCGCTGTTACAGTAGACTATAGCAGAACACGGTTTTTATAAGTCATCCAATTAGCATTCCTCTGAGACAGAATTGCTTTAATTCCTCTGAATATCATATATCTCAAAGTTGAAACAGGGCATGCACAACGCAAAGTGTGCCTAGAGAATAGGAAGAGGCTGATAGTCTTCCCTAGGCTGTCCTCAATGGATGCTGTAGGATGCTGGCTGTGTCACAGAGCCCTTCGCTACTGGCACTCCGGGTTCTTTCCTGTGTTCCCAATATCTCCTTGGTTGGTGGCTATGTCTGAGATGAGGGTTCACCCTTTGGGTAGTTGTCTTCTTTCATTTTCTAATGCACATCTCTCTGTCACTGGACTGTTTTTCTCTCAGCTGCCCTTCCCCATAACCCATAGTGCTGCCCACATGTTTTTCAGTGAGACTGCATATCAGATCTGGAAAATGTCTGAAAAATGCAGGATCTGGGAAAAAAGAATGGACATTGGAACAATGGGTGGAAGTTATATTATGTCTCAAAAAATCCTGGGTGTTAGAGTTTGTTATTCCTTACATTTGCCCTTCCAAACCCATTCATCCATCACTCTTCTTCCAGCAATATTTTATAAGACTAACAGTTGGGAGCAATGTTATACAGGAGGAAAATCTGAAGAATTTAAAGAAGTTGCTGCAAGCCTAGATTTTAAAAATCAAAGTCTAAAAGCTGGGATGGAAATCTAAAGCAGAATGAATACTTGTGAGCGCAGTCCAGCAGGACCTGCCTCTGCTGGGATGGGGAGTCAGTCTCTCTTGGGCTATCGTGAGACAAGACCTTGGAATATGGCATAAGGCAGAGAGAGAAACGGGAAAATGCGTCATACAGTGCAGTTCATGCTGGGAAGGGGTGGCTGCTTGTTGGTGAAGTAAACAGAGAAATAGGCATAGATAGAGGTGAAATACAGATCCCTGAAATTCAAAAGCAATCTTGTCTCTGAGGGAGTGAGAGCCTGCTTGTCTACCCATGGGCTTTCATTTTGTCTCTCCCGTTCACGGCAATGAATCTGTTCGTTACCAGAGGTCTCTAACGGGTGCTTCCAGAGCATGTTTTGCTGGCCAAGGGTGGCTGATGTGGCCGTGGGGGACAAGTGTGCTCCAGGTTTTGGGGAATTCCAGATGACACTGCCTGACAGGGGCACGCTTGCCCCGTGCTGCCAGACCCCGCTTCCTTCTCCTCTTGAGCAGCTGTGAACTCCATTAGGTAGCAGTGTCTACAAATCACTGACTGCAGTGCTAAAATGCAGAGCGGGGGGAATTCCAGCGGGACGAGAGCTGCCAAGTTCCTCACGTTTTAAGGGTGCGGTCTGAAAAGAAGCCCCCTCCCCACTCGAGAACTAAAAATACAACCACCACCAAGATTCAGGCAATTAAGCGTAATGCTCGTGAACTTTAAATAGTTTGTTAACCGTTTCTTTTGGTGCATTTTAAGGTGTAATTGGAGAAAGCAGGGACCAGCACGTGGATCAGGATTGCTGGAGCTGCCAAATTCACTGTTCTGTGACTTACTTCTTTATCTAGGCCACACTCTGAGCCAATTTAGAGCTAATATATTAATCTATGTATGAATTAAGGGTTGTTAAGTGGTTAACTGCTTTAAGCATTCAGGACGAAAGATTAGTTTTTAACCTGGGCATCTCGGTTTGAATTCTACTTCCACCCTGAACTCTGAGTGTGGCTTAAAGCAGGACACAGCATTTCTGCAGCCTTGATTTTCATTCCTGGACATCAGCATTTTAGTGATGATAAATGAAGTTTAAAGGCTTTTTGCTCTGGGAAGTGTAGTGCATACTCTACCTGAAGAAATTGAGGCCTTTTTGAATTTCTCTATTCAGACACCCGAAATCACCAGTTCCTTATTGAAAAGCATCAGACTGGGATTCAAGTGACCAAGTTAGTATTTCTGGCTGCACAACTGGCTCGCCAAGTAATGATGAGTAATACTATGACCTCCTGGTGCCTTAGTTTTCCCACAGGTAAAATGGGAGTAATTATACTGTCTTCCTTTGTAGAGCACTTTCAGAGCTATGAATAAAATGAGCCATTAGATATCATTATTTAGACATCATTAATTATTCTTTGGGTTCATTTGTATAATGTGCAAATGCTTTCTTTATAAGAGTAAGATGTTCTTTTGAATCAAGGTTTCCTAAGCACTCCACTAGCAGGTCCTTTAGAGGAATATATCTTGTGAAAAAAACCAGAAAAATCTGTAGCTTACAAAGAAAAACTTCTGTGTCCCCATCTGCTTGTCCACTGACCGAGAACTACAGATCCAGCGATAGAAAATTGTGCACCATTGATAGATGGGGAGAAGCGGAAGGCAACATCCTGTAACTTTGGCAACAAGCTCTAAATCGTTTTGCTCATCCCTACTGTGAAATGTTTCTTCCTACAAAATTTTACAATGTGGCTTTATACCAGTGCGAAGCCATGAAGTCTGGCATATGTAAACCACACTGATCGCTTCTGAGAGTTTGTACGCTGTGCGGGAGAAACACAAACCACCCAGAGCTCCAGCTTTCGAGGGAAACTAAGGAGAACTGGAGGCGCTTGGATCTCTTGAAACCAAATCACTGAGATACCTTATTCATTTCTGGTTTCCCCATAAACTCTACTGTTAACCTGGGTGCAGTTCAGAGCGTTAAAGCTCCAAACCTATTTTGAATGGGGAAAAAAAACCAAAACCAAAACAAACCAAAGAAAACCATGCTACCTCTCCATTGTGACAGTCTTTCTTATTTTCGGAAGGAGGTTGCCAGGCTCATGTATGCACTACAACACTGCCTGAGCTGCACCCTGTATCAGACCTGACCCTGTATCAGTGAAATCAGGTGGCATCTGCCTTTAAGGTTAGAGCTATAGAGGAGGGGCTGTGCATGCTCTGTATCAAACTCAGGTCTTGCTTTCCTCAGGAGCTCCTGTTTTCTCCCCAGCAGTAAGTCAGACTTGGTGTTTTGGGTTTAGCCCTTTCTAAGAAAGAGTATTTGCAGTGAAAAGTGGCTTTCTGGGTGAGAAGTGTTGTTGTGTTACAATAGTTGAGTTTAATAGTTCTCTGTCATTGTTTTCTGGTGTGGAAAGTGGGTTGTTTTGTTTTGGTTTTGTTTCGTTGCTTTTCTTTAATGTCTTTGATGTGAAGGTAGGAAGGGGGAAAATGTGGTCAAGAGTGGAAAGTGTGTGCTTAGAGGGAGGTAGCAGGAGCAGAACTGTCTTGTTTTCTCTCTGGTTTCTCGTGATAGGCCAAGGAGTCAGGGCTTTGTTTCCCGCTGTGTTGGGACCCTTGGCTCCAGGCAAAGGCAATAGCAGTGCAGATGGTCTAAAGGCTGTGAAAGGCAAATGCTGTGCTTGCCAGGGTTATTTTGTTTGTTTGTTGATTTTTGGTAGAGTTGGGATTTGAGTGTTTTGTTTAACATTCCCAGCCTTCTGGGAGGCTCTGAAATTGAGTGCTGTGTGGGCACAGCTACAGGGACACATTGCTCTTGCTATCATATTTTGCTGAGATCTGGCTCATCAGTATGATGCCAAACTGAATCACCTGGGGTGCAGTCTGGGTGTGGGGGGGTTGTAACACCCAGGACCTCCTGAAATAATCAGGAGACAGCAGAACAATCAGCATGCACAAGGCTTCAGCCCACAGAGTGAATCTGGAAAATGCTTTCACCTGGAGTCTGGGCTGCTCTTGCTTTAGCAAAATAAATAGGATGGAGCTGAGCTAAACCTTAGGGGGAGTGAATTGTTGGCTGAAGTCTGTGCTGGGATTCAGTGGGGCAGGAGCAGTGTCCTAGCACTGTGCCAGGAAACCCTGTGCTCTTGGTGAGGTGCTGCTTCTCAGAGAAGATTTAACTTGCTATTTCTGCTAAATAATAATTCTGTTAATTAATTAATTAATAATCCTGGTGGTTAGCCCACAAGGGAGCTTGTGTGCGCAAAGTCCTGTCCAGCTTGCAGTTTTATGGGGGCTACAAATCCCTCTGTAATTCCAACCTGGTGCAATTAGTGCCCTCTGATGTTTGTGGCAAGCTGCCTGCCCACAATTTCAGCAGCTAATGCAGGGAATTAAGCATATAGCTTGTAGACTTAAGGCAGAGGGCAAGCTAGACAATAATTGCTGCCATGTTTTGTCGTGTCATAGTCCATGGTTTGGTGTAACAGGCTGTGTTCAGTAGTGTCACCTTCTACAATGCACTTCGGGATTAGTGGTTGCAGGTAAATGGAATGGTTTTTAAATATCTGTTAATAAAAAAGCAGCTGGTAGGAGCAATTCGAACAATGCAAACTACTGCTATCTTGTGATCAATTTTAGGCACTTGAGGATTATTTTCCTGAAGTTAGAATGGTTGCTGATATGGGAAAAGACAACTAACTAGAGCAGTGAAATTTATGCATAGATCTTGGCTAGGATTTAGCTGTTGTTTTCTTGTGGAAGAGCAAATTTGGGTACTTAGGTATGTTGATTAGCAGACAGAGAGGCTGCTCCTCTGTGTTGAAGGCTGTTTGTTAAGGAAAATGTCACTAAGTTTACATTTTATTAAAATCACAGGGAAGAAGATGGTTTAGCTTGCATATGGCTTTGTGCTGAACTGAATTTGGTTTTCTTGCAGCTTGACAGCTTTTTCCCACCTGAGAGCAGGATGCACCAAGCTGGGTAAAAAGCAATGGTCACTGCCTCTGTAATGCTGTAGCCTTCTCACAGGTGCCTTGCCAAGGCTGGCCCCCTAATCCTGCAGCCTCCTTTGGAAACAGAGCTGTAAAGCTGCTGCAGACAGGGTGGAAGGATTTATTAAAATTTTGTGTTTGTGAAAGCACTAACCAGGGAACTACTTTTGCTTAGCAGAGGGAAAAACGCCTTTTTGGCCATCAGGTTAAATCTGATAATGCTTTTCTTAGAAATACTAAGCTAGTAGCTTCGTTAAGTACGGGGTAAAGATGACACAGCTGGAAAATGCATCTCTGGAGAAATTTGGAGTTGCGTGTTTAGTACAGGGTTGCAAGGGTTGTGTCTTTAACTTGTGTGACTCTTCAGCAGCTCTGCTAGCTTCACATGTGTGGAATAACAAACCTGGTTTTATCAGATCACACAGCTAGTATCTATCTTCTTCTCCTGTGCTATGGGTGCTGTGAAGAGTGTTTGGTTGGAGTAGGTTTACCAGAAGCAACTTCTGCTTTGCTGCTGAATGGGACCACAAGGGCTGAACTGATTGCTTTGCCTTGTTGTGACCCAGGACTTCGTGCAGCTGTGAACCAAAGCTGGGACATGTCATGGCATGCAGGAACCTCATTGCACTGAGACTTCTTGAAGGAAAGAAGGTCTCTGAGGAAACGTCTGGTTTTGGTGAAGTTAGTTCCTGTGTACCTAGTAATGAGGTGGTGTGGATGGTTGTCATGACCTTTGGACTTAATTTATTAAAAGTGTTTGTTTTTTTTTTTAAGTCAAGGGCAGTTGTGATAACCAGCAGATAAGTGTTAAAAGTGAATGCTTCAGTGGTTTGGGAGAACCCATTTTGGGGTTTCTCTGCCTGTTCCTGGGAGGTCAGAATTGGGTGCAGGGTATCAAGGAATGCTTGGGGTCTGTGGATTTAGTGGCAGAGTGGGTTGGGGGGGCATGCATGCCCCATTGCTCCCCTCCAAAGCTCACAGTAGCATTGGTTCCCATCTTACATAGCAGGCTTTAGGCCAGATCTGTTGTTCTGGGTTTCAATACGGCACTCTTGAAAGTGCCTTACCAGACTGAAAGCTTGAGAGGAGTAATTTCTGATACTTTGTGGGATAACTGCTGTTCTCTGAGGATTTGATAGCATTTATTCACATGTAGTGTGGGTACGTGAGACAGAGCTATTAGCTATGACACTTCTGAATTTTATTTTTGTCTCTGGCTATTCACGAGCTTTTAAAGGATGTTGGGGTTTTATTTGTTAATCACGAAAAGAATGAGCAACTGAAGTGATACTTTCACCTATTTTGAGGCATGCTCAGCTATTGCTCTGGGGGCCAAAACTGCTTTGATTTTTGTTAGCTTAGGAGAACTGTCTGCTCTTTTCAAAGACCGTGCAGTTCTGTAGGCAGCAGAGGTGAGGAAGGCCCTGCTTTTTGTAGACCAGAGTCATCCTCAAAACATAAGAGGCCACACAAATTCAGTAAAGAGAGCTAGATCCCTCTCTAACAGCATCCAGAAATAGATACTTCAGGATAAAGTAGAGGAAAGGCACAACTGTAGTGTGATCCTTCCTCTGAAACATTCTTACTTAATTTTGGCAGCTTAATAAATTAGGGTCTCCCATGCAATTTGTTTAGACCATTGTGTTAAACAGCACCAAAATGTGCCAAACCAAATGTTAGTCCAGTTCTTTCTGGAATCCATTTATAGCCTTGGCTCCTTCCACAGCCATTCTTCTGGCAGGGGGACCATTCACTTACATTGTGCTGAAACAGCCCTTTAATATGAAAATTTTGCAGGGTGCCCCCATCCTTGTAGCAGGAAAGGCAGTCACCTGCCTTGTACTTCAGTTAAGTTTTTGTCAACTGCAAAAATACTCCAAAAATTCCTCCCACTCCCCCTTACATCCCTGCAGCCATTGAGTATTTTGACACGGGTTTAAAAGCTGCTGTGTTTGAATTTAGAAATCGGCCAGTGGGATGAGAATGTGCAGCTGTGGAAGGCGCGAGTGCTCTGGCTTCGTCACTGCTCCTCTTGGGCCCACCTATTTCTGTGAGGCTTGTGGGAGCTTAAGGGGATAAAAATGGCCAAGGTAATTAGCAGGTCTGGCGGAAATCAGCCAGCTGGGCTCAGAAATTGTTGGAGGTGAGAAGGCAGTAGACAAGCAGATATAATCTGATGTGATGGAATTTATGTCCATAGAAAATAAAGCAAAAAAACAGTGGTGTGGTTTTTTTTTAATATTATTATTCATTTTTTAAAAAATAAGTATTTTTTTAGTCCAACACTTCAGCTGCAGTGGCTGGGTATAGAAGTCACCTAAATCATTCAAGGGCATGCAATGTAGAGAGGCAACCAGCCAGGGAGAGTGGAGTCTCACACTGCTTAGGTTCTCCACCTGCTGCAAAGATTACCTGGTTTATATGGGAAGTTGATTATTTGGGGATAAAATGGAAAGTAGTTGTGTGTGTTTGTTTATTTTTTTCCTCTGGGATTATTACGATGCAGCATCCCAGCAGACTCTGAGGGGTATTTAACTTAATGGGAAGGGTGGCCAAATTCTCTCCCGTCTAAATACAGCATCTGCAGCAGTGCGGAATGTGTGTTGTACAGCTGTGAATGTTCCAGGCATTCAGCGTGTCTCCTTTTTCACACAATAGCTTCTATTTATGGGTTTTCATCAAGTTTGGCTCATGCATTCAACATATCTTTGTGTGTGTTTTCTTTTCTTTTTTCCTTTTTTTCTTTTTTTTTTTTTTTTTTTTTTTTTTTTTTTTTTTTTTTTTTTTTTTTTTTTTTTTTTTTTTTTTTGCTTTTGTTTTTTAAGGTTTGTAGAAACTCCGAGCCACTTCTCCTGGAAGGAGAGTTACTACCGATCAGCTATGTCCCAGAACCCGCAGCCCAGGGAATTCCTCAGTCCAGAGGTGCTCCAGCATATCTGGGACTTCTTGGAACAGTAAGTGCAACCTGTGGAAAAATGTGTTTTGGGACGTGATGCCTCTATTAGGCTGTTCAGGGGACAGATGTTGGGGGTTTCTGGAGTCTTCTCTACCTGTTGATTAGAAGATGTGGGTGTGAGTCTGTGATGACTGACAGGTCTCGAGCTCTCAAGATGTTCTTCATCCAGGTTATAGTAAACAGGAGCAGAGATCACCAGTGACACTGAGTCTCTTCAAGACCCTGGTTGCTGAACTGACTGCTTTCTAGCACATGGTCACTTAAGGTGGATGGTTGGCATTTTCTCCAAAGAAAATGGGATCATTGTTCTATGTCCAGGCTGCATGTTTTCCTCCTTTGCTGATGCCAGGGAAGGAGAGGAGGTGGAGATGATGCAGAGGTCACTCTGTCAGGACTGTTGAAGGAAATAGAACTGATTCTGTTGCTATGACTGATGCTGACACAGTTTCTGCTGTAAATCCTCCATGAATTCTGTCTTTGTGATTTAACTCCTGTGCTCTTGCCTCTTTTTTAGCAAGTGAAATGTCCCTCCAGGCCCTGTTCTGTTCAGGGGCTGCTGTTAGCATAGCGGGTGATGAGGTTCACTAGTAATTAATTACTCTGTCTTGAGACTGGTTCCTGGTCATGCTTAACTTCTGGATTGCACCCTAGCACGTGGGGAGTGGAGGAAAACAGAATTTGGCCAATTTTAACTGCATTACTCTGTTCTTTTCAGGCCAATATGCTCGGTTCAGCCTATCGATTTGAACTTCATCGATGGCCCATCTGAAAATGGCCCTACAAACAAAATAGAAATCAGCATGGACTGCGTCCGGGTGCAGGACACGGAGCTGAATGACCCAATGTGGGTGAGTAGTGAGAAGAAATTCCTTAACCTTAGGAGACTGATGAGATTTGGCAGGAGCTATTCGTGCTGCGTTGTGCCGGGGCCATCTTCCCTGTCTTGGTGGAGGAGCTGTGGCCACCTCTTCTGACCATGGAAGTTCCTTCTCACTTTGTCTCTTGTGTCCCGCTTGCAGAAGATGGTGGGGATGGTTGGGAGCCTGGCTCTGCCAAGTGCCTCTGGAGCTTGAGGATGTTCTTCACTGATTTCTTTCATACCTGACCTTCAAGAAAAGAAAACACTTGGTTTCAGACCATGATTTTATTTTTTTTTTTTCCCTCCTGTCTCTGGGTAGACAAAGCCAGGTACTGTTTTTAACAAGTCTTTGTCATGGGTGTCTCACTAGTATGGCTTGAGACTGGAATGCAGATGAGGCACTGGTGGTTGCTGGTTCATTGCCTTTGGCACAAACTGACCATCTCTTTCTTAGCGATAGCTCTGGTGAAGAAGCCAGGTGCTGTTCTTGCAGGCTGGAGCAGGAGGTGTTTCAGGAGTCTGAGCTGTTCATGTCATGTTTCTGTTCCTCCAGGATTTTGTATACTTTGGGGTAAAAATCATGTGTGGTTTGAAATTGGTGTGGGTATCTGTAAATCTTCTTGTTCCTCTGTGTTTGCATCCTAAGAAACTGTGGCAGTTAACTCCCTGGCTAGTCAACCATCATTTTTAATGTGCTCAATGAAAGTGTGTTGGCAATCTGCATCCCGTCAGCGTTTATAACCTGGAGGATCTCATCTGCAAGGCAAGAGCTCCCAGGTCATGCTGATTGCAATCCCTAGTGCCAGAAGGTTTGACCTGTTGCTGCCTCTCTGGTCTGCCCGCTGGGGAAACTGTGGTGCTCTCTGCTTTCCTTGCAAGATTGCAAAGGCTAAAAAGGATGCTTTGGGGTTGGGTATGTGCTTGGCTAATGTGGTGAAGCTACTCCAAGTGCACAAGGAGAGGTGACTGATGTCAAGTCTGCTTATCTTTTGATTCTGCATTCAGGCTGGGTGAAGGGGGGTGGCATGCAAGCCTTCAGTGTCTGGGTCTGAAAGGCCACTTCTCAGCTTTTTCCAACTCTGTAGCACAGCTCCAGTAAAATGGTGTTTCTTCAACAGCTAGTCCAAAAGAGTCTCCATGTCTAGAGCGGCTCCTACTTTTCAGAATACCTGGTAATGTTCTCTTTGAACTAATTATGTCCTGTTGAAAATACAATCCCCAAGAGTTTAAAGGTCAGCAGCAGAAACTCTGCTCCTTCAATGGCCAAACCAGGACTTGCTGCACCAAGTGCTAGCAAAGCCTCCCCATCCCCAGCTCCAGCTCCCCTGAGCTGTCTGCAGAGCACTGTTGGAGCTGACAGGCTTGCTTGAGACCCTTGTACAGAGTCCCCCTCTCCCTCCTGTGGTGCAGTGAAACATCAGTGGAAAATCCATTCCCCTTGTCCTCTCTGAGCACTGCTGAAGGGAGTACTGGGGCCAGGAGAGGAAGGCAGGCAGGTTTTGCTGTGCAGTTACTTCTTGCTTATGATGAGTTTGATCCCAGCCTTACAGGAGGCATTTCTGAAGAGGCTGAGCTGCACGGTTACTTCTTTAAGATGTGTTTTTCACATATATGAGAAGCCAAAGGGGGAGTGGGGAAATTCCATCCCATCCTCACCCTTACTGTAAGGCAGGAGCTTGGAGTACGTTAATGCATGTGCATTAATAAATGTTCCAGTTTGTCTTCAGTGGAAGACAGCACCTTCGTTCAGTTGAGTGCTGCACAAAAGCCTTTACAAAGCAAAATATGCATTGCAAACCTGTGCAAACAGCCCGTATTTTAAAAGGAAGAAAGCTCTTTTTACTCCCCTTACCACCACCACCACCACCTCCCTATAAATTTGCAAACATCCCTGACAGGTGACAACTCCCCCTTGCAGAGAAGTCTGTGTTTGCTTTGCTGTTTCTGGGGCTCACAGCGGCTGCAGCTTGTGTTGGCAGAGAATGTGTAGCCTGGGGCAAGGTGTTTGCTGTTTGTTGGCTTTAATCTGAAATACCTTACAACCCTCTTCCCCTCCAGCTTCTCTTTTCCTTTGGATAGCTTCGGGGCAAGAGCTCCCCTTGCACCTGTCTCTCCTGTAACCTCAGCCATGTCACTTCTAGACACGAGGTGCCACACGCGGCTGATTGCAGCACAGAGTTGAAGAGGGCAGATAAACACAAAGGAATGCAGCAGAAACAGAGGGGCCCTGGGAGATGAACAGTGAGATCAAGGCAGAGTGCTTTTTATTGTCAGATTTGTCTTAGGAAAAGAGCGAGGCCGGCTTTTCTCCCAAACGTACCACTGTGTGAGGCTTAAATAAGCGCAAAGCAATTAAGACTGGCTTATTTAAAGCAACTGTTCTTATGTGGACTTTAAGGCAATCCCAACCAGCCTTTAAAATAAGCTTTGCACCTTCTTACAACTTATGGCTGAAAAGTGAAACTTTCAGCCTTAAAAGATGTCCATCCTTGATTCCAAGAGTTGTGTTGGTGAGAGCTGTGTTGGTTTTTTTTTGTTTGTTTGTTTTTGTTTTTTTTTTTTTAATTTAAATTTCAGGGGTACAATTGCTTGTTAACAACAGAGCTGGCAGTGAGGAAGGAGCTGCATTTTTCACCTGAAAAAATTGTCCCACTGGTGGGCTGGACAATAAGCGTGAGTCCTGTCGTGCTGAACACCCACTAGTTGTGTTCATTGCCTTGAAAAGGCAACTGTCTGAGGAGGGAGCTGCAGGAGGATGTTGGGTGACAAAGAAACACCTCTCATCTGAGCTACAGCTCTGTCTCTTGCTGAGCCAGGGCTTTGAAGTTCTCATGCTCTTGTCTGGAAGGAAGAAATATTCTTCCTTTGTCCCATGTAAGAAAGGGGTAAGAGAAACTGGTGATCAGCACTACCTTGGGATGAAAAGAGCTGGAGGGGACGGGAAGGGGGTTTGTGGGTCTGGTGTGACATTAGACAGTCAGCAGCATTGACCATGTGCCTCGTGACTGGCTCTTTCACAATGTCCTGGGTGGCCTGGCCATGAGGCTGCTGGCTGTGCCCCTTCCACTCCCACAGCGTTAACCACAGACAGGCTGGGAAATCCCAGCAGAGATCTCCCTTTTTGCATGGCCAGAGCGGGAGGCTGGTGGTCTCTGTGGGTGCAGAGAATGTTTAGTCTCTGCTATGGCCCTGGTGTGGGGAGGAGCAGCGGATGGCCGGGAAGGTAAGCTGAATGTGTCTCCTTGTGGGCCACCTGCCACTTGCCAGGCTTCACCAAAGGTGGTCCTCAGCCTCTTCCCCGACTGAGGATGCAGCCAGCAACTCCCTGCATTCAAAGGGAATGCTGGTGTCAAAGGCTGTGTCCTGTGGTGCTAGAAGCCAGGTGATGCTGTATGATGATTTTTTTTTTTTTTTTTTTGGCGGGTTAAATGCCCTGCAGCTACAGGGAGGAGGGGTCTGGGGACCTCTCTCTAGGAACAAGTGTGTGGCAGGGCAATAACCCCTGCAAGGCCCTGGAGCCATCACGGTGTGCTGTCAGCCTGCCGTACCAGGTGCAACATTGCTTTGCTTCACCGTCCCTCAGAAGTCCTTAAAACTGCTCACCGATGCTAAGAGATACTCGTCTGCACTCAAACAAAGCTGCTTTGGGTTAAGGACTGCAGCAGGGCAACATGTTATTTGAGAGCCTTGCAGAGTCTGGAGGTCTCCTGGTCTCCTGCCACCATCCCAGCAGCGTGTCCAGGGCTCTGGGATTTTGCCGGCAGGAGCAGGAGTGCTGTCCCGAGTGATGGAGCAGCTCATCCCCCTCCCCCTGTACATACCTTCCTTTCATGCCCCTGAGCGAGCTGTCTTCCCGCAGCCCCTTGCCTAACCAGTTCAGTGGAATGCCTTTCCCCAGATAGTCGCTGTGGTCAGAGTTTTCTTAACCTGGATTCATCCCTCTCCACAAAAGGGAGAGAGAATTCCTTGCCTTTTTTTTTTTTTTTTTTTTTTTTTTTTTTTTTTTTTTTAATTTATTTGTAATTCCTCGTCTTCTGCAAATCATCATGGGGATTTGCTGTGTGTGGCTTGGTTGGGCAATGCTGAGCTCTCTGTGGGGTGGGTTTCTGCCCTGGGGATGGCGGTGCTGGTGCTTCAGACAGGGCTGTGTCCTTCTGGGTTTGGGTCCTCAGCTTCACGGGCTGTGGGTGTCCCAAGCCTGGTGGCTGCAGAAATTTTGGAGCAGTTACATGTGTTTCATAGTTTTAAAAGTGATGGCTTCAGCTCTGTAACTTTGCTGTTCTCCTTTATACACAGAGTGGGAGGAAAAACTAGGCTGTAGGAGAGACTGGATGCAGCCCATGTAGGACGTGGAGGTGTTGAAGCTCTCAGCCTCAGACCTCATGCCAATGACACATCTTGGCATTGGTATTTGATGCTTTCTAAGAGGAACAAGAAACCTTTCCTGGGTTTAACCTGCTGTAGGCTCATGGAGGAGCCACCTCAGCTGCTTTGTGCAGGGTACCTGCCCACCCCAGAGCCCAGAGAGATGCAGGGGAGTGGGACTGAGGCCCCTGCAGAGCTGCCCTGGTTCAAGGTGCCCAGGGTAGCTGGTGGATCTCTTCTGTGTGCTCTCAGCCTTAGCACTATGTAAACTAGTTCAGTAGTTTGTATTTGGTGGCCGTGAACTGAATTCCTGGGTCCCTGGGAGCCCATCACCTGTGCAAGCTGGGGACTGTGGTCAGGATAAAATGAGCAAGAATATGACGGACAGACATAACAAAACCCAACCCACCGTCCAGAAGGATGTCTGTTGCATCCTATCCAACACTTTAATATTAAAGCGCAGGCTCTGATCTCTAACTTTTAATTGCTTGCTTAAAAGTGTTTTGCTGGGTCAGGAGAAGAGAATTCTACTCGCTGCGAGGTAATGTCTGAGGACGCGGATGGAAGCTGGTTAAGGGGTGGTAGGACTGCAGGACAGGGAGGACATCCCTATGTACCGACAGCAGGGCAGGGAGCTGGCACGGCACGCACGGCGTGGCCGAGCGGTGCAGGAGAACTCTCGGTGCAGGGGCTGACTAATGCGTGGTGTGTTCTTCCCAGGGCTCTGGCAGGTGCCACAGCCCTGCATGTTTTGTTGGGAAATGGTTTTGCACCTGGAGGATAACGCCGATTTGATAAGTAGATGCTGCGAAGTATGTCGTGTGGCTGGCTGCTTCCATGCCAAGTATTCCCAGATTGACCATAGAAAGGAAGGAAGGACTTTGTACAGCACAGGGATGTGATCAAAGCTTTTATTACTGTCTGGTTTGTGCTTGAGAGAGTTTGAAGCTTGCCAAGTTTCTCTTCTTTGCGGGTATTTGTTCGTTCCATAGCTGTGCAAAGAAAGTTGAGATTATGCAAAGGCATTTCCATAATGAGCAAATGCATTATTCTGTTGGAAGTTTCCCTCCAGCACCTCTCATGTTTGCAGTTGAACTCATAAGCTCGGCTAATTTAGGCTTGGCTTTGTATTCCTGCTGACTGTTTAATCTTCTGCAGTGCAAGTCGCTCCAAATGATCTAATCATCACATTTAAGGCTGCGAGTCCAAATCTAGAAATGGTCAATTCTTTCAGATAAAGGCTGCACATAAAGCAAGCATTTGTACACGCTGGCCTGGAGACTTCTCCCATTCTGTATGTAGTAGGGATCTAAAGACGTATTTATGTTTCTTTAAAATATTTTTTCACTAGCTCCCTTTCCTGTGCTGTTTTGCCCTGGTTCTGGCTGCAGACCAGGGCTGGCTGCATTTCTCTTTGTAGGAATGCAGCCAGTTGATGAGTATCGTTACACCAAGTATTTTATTTTTAATGCTACTTCCCTGAATTCTCAATGGTATTGAAGAAAACCAATCTGTCTGCTGCACTATAGTTCATTTTGGAAGCATGTTTAAAATTCCTTTACGTATTTCTGCCCTTTTAGTATCTTACCTTACATTCATCTTGGGAAGGAATAAACTAATTTTAAGCTGGAAAGCACAAACTTACTGGAGAAGAGCCCTGTGTGATGGGATGTCTTGCATTTGTTCTGGCCTTGCTCTTCTGGAGGGCTGGCTTTAAACCCCAGGCTCATATTGCTATGAGCACTTGAGGTAGAAGAGTGTTGCAATTGCGACTCCTGTCATCTGCCTACATGCAAATACCTCCAAACAAAAGAAGCAGTCGCTTCAGAAAACATCTTCCCTGAGCAGCAAGACCTGCCTCCAGAGGTTTCCATGGTGCTGCACGTGTTCCTTGCATAAGTGTGGAGCAATAATGCATTAGTGCTTATTTTACATCTTTAAAAGACCTGCACGAACAATTAAAAGGGATCTTGATCTTGGAGCAACAGACTCCAGGCATTTTTGCCTCTGGAGCAAGTTTAAGGTTTGTGCTGTCTTGCTGGGTACTTCTCTGTATGTTTCTATCTAATTGATAGAATCCTTTTTTTTCCTTAAACTATAAACACACTTAGCATTTGTTGGGAACACTTTGATTGGGTTAGAGCCCTTAAGTGGTAAACCCCTTGGCAGCTGGCATTTCAGCCAGCCACAAAGCACAGTTTGAACACCAACAGAAGTGGAGTGGCCATCACCAAAGTTCACATTCCTCTGGACTTTTTTGTTTTTTATCCAAATTGGCAGCAGGAGGGGAAATTAGGCCCTTCTCTCACGTTAGCTGGGAGAAGGGTGATGAATCAAGCTGTCCATTACCAGCTGAGTGAAAACCTTGCTGAGCTTTGTGGTACCTCTCACTTTGTGGAGTGAGATGGATGGAGGATGGAGAGGACCTCACATCCCTGTTGCAAGCTGCAGCGCTGACCCTGCATGGGAGGGGTGACCAGTCTCACAGGATGGTCCTTTCAGGTTATAAGAAACCTTGGGATGCTCCCAGTGCTGTGCTCCACTCCCTTTCCTTGTCCAACTTTGTGCCGTAGCAAGCTGTGGGGTGTAGCTTTTGTTTTTAATTGGGATTCTTGCTTTGAAGAAAGCCTTATGCATCTAAAGCCTCGCTATATGTGTTGCTATGTGGTTCTGCAGATTCTGCCCACAGTCCTGTTAATGACTTTTCCCCCCCCACACTATTTCATGAGGAACTTTTGGACTAGGTAATGTTTTCATTTGAATGTCTCTACCATCTGCTTTCCACCTCACCGTTGCTGATTTGATAGCATTGAAATTAATGAGGGAGTGAATTGTCAGGCAGTCACAAAAAATTAAATCAATCTCTGAGGCACAGATTAAGGAGTGGTTTGTGGCATGGGTTAGCTCGCTCACTGCTGAATGAACTCTTTGCTAACCAGCATGTGAATTTGCAGAGATTATTGAAAGATCAAATGAGTTTTCAGTAATGTAACTCACTGTAAAAGTGTGGATTTTTAATCTCCAGCTTGCTTAAACACAAGGAAAAGGTATGCTGAAGCACTCTTCTTTCTCTCTGAGGGCATGGATGGGTATGGTGGACCTCATGGTGATGTCCACATTGGATTAAAATTAGGCAAGTCAGAAACGAAAGTGATCAGTCTTCTGGGGAAGGACTCTGGCCAAATAACTGAACCCGACGGCTCTTGCCATATGGATGGTGGACAAGTCATGTGAGAGCAGGCAGATGGCACCTGGACAAAGGCCAGCACTGAGAAATTAAATGTTTCTGCATAGTATGTGAGGAACAAACAGGCTCCTCATCTTCCTCCCAAGTGTATGTTGTGGCTCAACACACCAGGACAATAATATATAGGATAATGGTGATGCACTCACATGAGAAGAGTGAACAGCCATCTGTTGCAGGGTCGGGGTTTAACCAGAATTTTGGAAGACTGTTCTCAGATTATTGCAAACTGTTAACTTTTTAAGTATTGGATTATTGTACAAGGGCTTGGGTGGGAGGGAGTTGGCAGTTTAGCAGAGGCTGGCTGGAAAGAGCCGCTGTGATTGTGCATTTATGAACAGTTGTGTGTTTTCTGAGAGCAATCTATAGTTTATATAAGATAAGGGAAGAATAACACTTTTCCCTCAGCTGCTTGTGCAAGAACAAACCTGGTCTGTCAACAGTTGCTCCTATCTTGTAATTAAAAACAAAGACTCTCTAATCTCTTGCTGTCTCCTGTTTTTCCCTCTCCCTGGCCAGAGCCCTCTGTCTTGTGCTGGGGTGCAGGTTTGTGCCATCCCCTGTCCCACCTGTAGCTGGAGGGATGGGGTTGTTTGTGCTGCTCAGGAGCAGTTCTCGTGATTTTTTTTTTGGTGTGATTTTTCTCTTAATTTTGCAAAATATTTTACAAATGTGTTGGGAGAAGGTCACGCATGCAGCGTTGAGCATCCAAAGGTTCTCATCAGGCAAAAATGGAGTTTGAATGTTGAGGTTTGTTACTCCAACAAGAGAGCTGTTAATGGCTGAGGCTTGAACCTCCAAAGTCCCCTGGTCATGTCTCTGTGCATGAGTATCTGCTGACCTGTGGTTTTGCACTCATCAGTACAAAAGTATCTGCTGGACAGTGGTTTTGGAGGCTTTTCAGCTGCCTTGAAAAGACCTCTGTTTCCAAATGGTTATTTATCTCTAAGCATTTTTAATGGAAGCAACTGTCATTTCAAGAGAGTCACTGGGGTACAGAAAAAGTGGAAAAATTAGATATAAGGAGCAGCAGGAATAAACAGACGTTTTGATAAATTATATGCTCAGTGCCCACCCTGCGTTGTACACCAGCTGTGGGCAGTGAGTCCCTGCTGGCACATTGGTGGGAATGACCTCCCTTGATGGGGCTTGGGGGGGTTTTAGTTGTGCAGATGGTGGGGAAGGTGTGGGGACCTTGCATCATCTTGGCTGGAGAGCCGAATCTCTCCAGAGGAGTTTCTTGCTCTCTAATTAAATGGAGCTCATCAGCCGGAGGGCAGAGTCCCCAGGGGGTTCGTGCGCCCTTCCTAAACTAATATTGCACAGCAGTTGTGAAGGGAACTGGTTTTGTTTCACAACTGCTTTCCACCTTCCCTCTCTCTGCTCCCCCCACATAGTGTTATCTCTTGACATGATGCCATTAACTCGCTAATTAGCCCTAGGGGTGTTCTGGAGGAGATAACGAGGCTATAGGAGCTCAAATAAGCAGCGTACGCAGATGTTTACTCAGGGTCGGAGGGCAAGGCTGTTGTGACGGGCGATGCCTTGGGGAGGCCATGCTCCTTGGGGAAGGAGAAGCTGACCTGTAACTGGGCTCTCCTGCTGCCCTTGGCAAGTCCATCCCTTTACCCTGCAATTTTAAAATGGGGAGGAAAAAATGCAGTTTGAAGTCCTTGGAAGAAGGGATTGATCCTCAGTACTAAATAACTGCAACAAGGGCATGTTTCTGGCTTGAAGGTTCATACACCTGAGTGCTTTCCAAAGGAAGTTCTGGGCATCAGACCTGTCCCTGGGTCGGTGTTGGGGAAGCCAAGAGGGCATGGAATTTTTGCTCACATGGGCAGCAGAGTGGTTAACCCTGTGAGAGCCGGGGGTGCTTGTACCTCTTCTGAGTTTGGGTGAGCTGTACCTCCCATGCTGTGCTCGGAGCATCCTGCCCAGGATGCGCACAAGGCTGTATTCAGTCAGCAAGCAGGCAGATGCTGCCTTTCAGCAGCATCTCTCTTATTTTATTTGTTTTGTCTTGCCATAGATAATTTTTTTTAAAGGGAAAGTCCCTGTTTCAGTATGTGCTGGGTTCTTTTTCCCCTCTTCCGTGTGGTTTTAACAGCGAAGACCAGCTCTGCATGAGTTTTCGAGAAGGGAGGGTGACTTCTACATTTTTCATGTCTTTTCCTTTAGCTCTTAAATTTGACTGTCTGCTATTGCAGTTGATCAGGTCTGTCTTTGAAAAGTCTTCACTGGGAAGACTCCCAAAGCCAATTGACAGAGGCTTCTTTTTCAGCAGTTATTCAGATGTAACAAAGGAAAAACATATACAGATATATAAAAACATATACATATATACAGATAGATTCCCCCCCCCCCCCTTCTGTTATCTCAGTCCTAATTTGTAAGCATTTCTGCGCTGAGGGAATGTCACAGTCCGTGGTGATGCGGGGTTGATCTAGATGCTGTTTTTATAAGAGTGGATTTATTTTTTTTCTTTTGTCTGCAGGAAGTTCTGCATAAGCCACCTAACGTGCAGGCAGGTGAGCGTACACACACACCCCCCTGCTACAAGAAATGACATAAACTCTTAATTACCACTACAGCTGTGGCAGTGAGATTTTCAGTTGTTGTGATTTAGCACTTACCTTGCATCCAGCAAGGGTTATTGAGAACTTGTGAGTGATACTGGTGAGAGATGCTGGAATGAACTGTGTAACAACATGGGGAAAGTGCATTCAGATCAAGAACCTGAACTGGCAGTTTGACTTGGCTGATGCCTCATTTTGGAAACTTAGGGGTCTTGTCTGCGTATTATTTTGTTTTTCAACGTACCAGCAGGAGCCACAAAGCGTTGCCAGAAGGTCTCTAGAATATCTGAGTCAGAGATGGGACAGTTGCAGCTGAAACTTTCAAATCTAGCTAGCAATTACTATTTTTAGTTTCCTACAGTATTGGAGGTAAATTGCTTTAAAGAGATTTCCTTTCCCGAGGCTGAGCTGCTTTTCTTAAGTTCCATTCAAAAAAGCATTCAAAGTCTGAAGTGCCAGGCTTTGCGCAGCTCCTGATGCTTTGGGTTTATTTCTTTATTTTCTAGTTTGTTCTTTTCCTGTTCAGGTTGGGGACGAGCTGGCTGGGCTGAAAGGCTAAAGTTAAACTCTGTTCATCTGGCCTCAATATGGAGTAATTCTTTTTAATATGTAAAAGGAAGGCCTTTGCCTGAATCTGTTTGCTTTTTCTGACTAGGCTAATTGGTATAATAAGGTATAATCTATCTGGAAGGTTTGTCTTGCTGTGACTTTCGACCATCACAATTGCAACAGGACTGATGCTGGTGTTGCTCTTGGAGACCTGTCCAGAAGGCTCAGATGAATTATTACTATTATTGTCCCATCGCTGAGAAGTGAGTGTGTAGTTTGTGGAGGTGGGGGATGTCCCTTTGGTTTTGTGACTCAGCCATTTGAGCATACGCTATTTCAGGGAGTCAGGTTTCCCGCTGAGAGCCTCTAAGAGATGCTGCCTTGCTGGTATTAGATTGTTGGAGATCCATCTATGTGAATTTTTAAATCTTCAACAGGAGATGAATGAGGCTCCAGGAGCTTTTCTTTCTCATGGTAAGGTAGAAGGGTGAATGAACAAGCCCCTGCTCTTTCCTTGCACCATCAGTGCCTGTATAAATATACAAGGCACGTCACCAGCCTGTGGGACAGAGGGAAGCATCTTGTAAAGGGAGTGCATTTAGGTCTGAAGCCAGTGGAACAAAGTTCAGAGCCCTGGGATAATGAGAGGGGCACACTTGTGCCTGGGCTGCAGAGGTGTTGGTGGTTGCAGTGCCTCGTATGTGCTCTGTTACCTCCTGCCACCCCTGGCATGGTGGTGGTGGGTGCCTTTGTGTCACCTGTAGATGATTGATTTGCAAAAAGCCACTTCTCCAGCATCCACTTCAAGGTGACCGCGCAGGCTAATTCCTCTGAAACACTGAGCCAGGTTGGGGCTGTGTGTACAGAGGGCAGGGATTTGTGCTGACATGTCAATTTATTCATGCTATATACACTTCTCCTCGTGTTTGACATGCAGATCTCTGGATAAACTTCCACGAATCTCTGTGTAGTGCATCTGGGTGTTGCTTCACCCACAACCACCTCCAGCCATCTGTGGGACAGAAGATAGCAGATACCCAACACAACAGTGCTGCATTAATGACTTGCAAAAGAAGGATCTTCTGAGTTTCATAGCACAGCTAGTAAAGAAGTTTTTGCAATTACTTGCTGAGTTTGAGAATCTATATATGTACCTTCTCCTCCTCTTTTCTTCTTCTCCATGGATTTTGAACTCATGGGCCAGTATCAAAAACCTGACAGTGTTCAGGGTTCAAAATGGTTCTCTGAGCACAGCATAACTTTTCCTTCCTATTAGAGAGCAGAAAACCCACAAGTGATGTCCAGCTCTGTGCAGGCTTTGCAGTGGTGCTGCAAAGTGACCTGTTTGGTTAGCAGTGCTGTGGCTGCTCCCTGCAAACCTTGCCTGTATCTCAGTGCTTGTGTGGCTTTTTGGCTTGTACCCATCTCGGGTGAGATCAGGTAAGTGCACCAGGTGTAGCCGCTGGTGTTAAGTGGTGCCAGGAAAGATGGAAATGAAGAGAAGGGGCTGCAGGAGTGGTCTGAGCTGTTCCTGTGATGTAGGAAATGTGCTGTGTGCTCAGCAGGCTTTTGCTGGTAGTTCAGGAGTGCTGGAGGTGCATGTGGCCCCAACCTGAGCTGGGATGCTGCTGTTGGTGGTACGTAGGGCTCTGCCTTAGCTGGGGAGGGCTCTGTGCTCCTCCCTGCAGCCCATTCTTGGAAGCACCTCCTTGCATTGTGCTCAGCGAGGAGGAATTAGGAAGATGCACTGGAAATGTTTGCAACCTTTTGCTCTTGTGCCCAGCCGTCCTCTGTGTAGCTGTGCTCATGGAGTTACAGCTAAATTAGACTCCTATCCTGCTTCTTGTGGCCAGGAGCTATTGCAGGGTAGGGAGAGCACCCCAATCCTCTCTCTGCTCTGTTTGTTCTGATGTTGGCTCTTGTCTGCAGACGGCTTTCTACCATTTTATTAGTGGCAGTTTTGTGAATATGCTGCCGGTCTCCAGTCTGGATCCAGGGTGGTGCGAGCACACAAAGTCCTTTAATTCTCAGATTGGCAGGAAGTCATTGGTGGCTCCTTCTGCTGCCATGTGCTGGGCACAGCAGCCCAGAGAGCTGTTAGCACCCTGAGCATCACAGCCTCTTTGCTTTCATCTCCCTGTGAACCCGGGGTCTCCTCCATGTGTGCCCAGAGAAACTGGGGTTAAACGATACCCAGAGGCGATGGAGGCGGCATGGCAGGAGCAGCACCAGCTCCCGGGCAGACGCTCGGCTGCAGGGGGGTGCTGGAGCCCCGGGTGGGTTTCAGCCCTGCGGGGGGGACCCCTCTGTCCCTCGCAAAGCACCCGGGGGTCGCTCTCTCGCCCCCGCGGCGGGAGGTCCCGGTGTTCGCGGCGAGCGCTCGCAGCCCGTGCGGGTACTCGGCAATTACGCCCCGGTCTGCTGCACCGCAGCTCCTCAAATAAAAGTCTGGAGCGCTGTCATTAGGCTGAGAGGGCAGGCGGCCGCGCTCTGATCTGGATGTTTGGTTTCCTCTCTTTCCCCCCCACCCCTTTAAAAAGGTGTTTGGTTTCTCCTTGCTCGACGGCGCTTGCCCCGCTGTTTGGGAGCAGGCGAAACGAGCCGCCTTTCAGCCCGTGCGTGCGGGACAGCGGCGGCCCCTTCCCGCCGGGCCCGGCCCAGGGCTCCGGTCCCCGCACCGCCGGCCCGCTGCGGGGGCAGCGCGGGGGACACCGGGATGATTTTGCTCGTTCGGAGTGAAATGGCAGCGGGGCCGTCCCGACCTGTCCGTCTGCTCGCTCTGTTCTCCCTCAGACCGAGTCTCGGCAAAGTGTTTTTCCTTCCTGTCTTTTAAAAATCTTTAGTTTGCTGTGGGCACGGTGTCCAGGTGTTTTTTACTGAGCAGTACCCAACAACTTCCATATACTAATTCAAAATCATGACTCTCTTTGTTGCCTTTTAAATATTTTTTTAAACATTTCATTTTTAAACGTTTCATTTAAACATTCATTTAAACATTTCATTTTTAATCGAGATTATTTTAGGGTTTATTCCTGTGGTGTGAGTTAGAAGCAGTTGCAAAGGAGGGAAAAAGCATAAGCACTGGAGTGATGTCCCGCAAGCACAAAAGACCCATTGGCTGTGAGCATGGGTGAGAGCACACGGATGACAGAGCATGTAGCTGGATTACATTGTGTGAAACAGTGATTGCTTCTCAGAAAGCTCCGTGTGTGTATGTGGTTTTTTCTTTTTTCTTTTGTGTTTTTTATTCTTTTTTTTTTTTTTTTTTGGTCCGAAACCCGCATGCTGCAGCAGCCAGAGGCTCAGCTGTTGTTACTGCACTGCTGTTCTTGAGTGCCTCATCTCAGTCTCTTCCTGAACATTTTGTGCTTTGGTAGCAGCAAAGCCTGTGTCTGAAGAAAACCCCAAAGACTTCTCAGAAAATAAATAAATATAAGTTTCTTGAAACGGCTTCTTTGGAGCAACTCCATAGCTGTCTTTTGAGATACCAAACTTGTAGAGAAGTGACAGGGGAAAGTTATAGTTTGCTTTATTTTCTCTGTCTTGTTTTCTTTTTTTTTTTTCTTTTTCTTTTCTCTGTTTTCCCCCTTCCCTTCCCTTTGCTTTTTAGAGATTGGTGATAAGGAATTCTAACTACTTAATGAGCTGGGAGAGGCCTCTCTCCATTGGAGTGGAGGACTCCAGGTGGCACTTTGACAGATTGGACAGGTAAGGCAGGAGAGCCCCACCTCCTCCTCCTTGCCTATAGTTAGGTATATAAGGGAAACTTCAATTATGCAGAGAGGCACACTCCGAGTCCTGTTATCTTCCAAGTAGCATCACATATTTTTAGGGTCTTCTAGGGGGTGGGAGGTGTTTGTCAAAATCCTGGAGCCAGAAGAAAGAACAGCAGCATTGATCAATTTGACTGCTAACATGTTGTACCTGGAAAACAATGCCCAGTCCCAGTATAGTGAGGTAAGGATTCTAGGTTTGAACTATCATATCTTTAATATATTTTTATTCTTAGTGAATGCGTGCAATTTTTATTTTTTCTTCACCCTGTAGTCCTGAAGTTAGGTGTGGAATACACATTCGGTTTTTGAAACTTTTGCACTTTACAATGGGAAGCAGTTTGCTGGGCTACGTACTTCGATGAGAGTGAACTTTGAATCTTTAGATTTGGGACAGCAAATTTGTTTTGGAAACCATGATCAGCCCAGCAGAGTTTTCTTTCACAGGAGAAGCAAAGCAATCGCTTGCTTTGGGCAATGAATACAGATTGCATTTCTGAAGCAGTCTGAACAGTATCTCTGTTGACTGCTTTATAACTCATTTACTAGTCTTTTATTGCCAAAATTGCTGCTTATTGTTAAAAGTGGATAGTGTCTAGGAAATAACAGAAAATGTGTTATAAACCCCTTCTCAGGTTACCTTTTTGAGTAAAATAATATCCAAACAAAGGTTCTCTGCTGCAAATGTTGCATTAGCGTCCACACCAGTAACTCTTTTACTCAGTGCTGTTAATACCTTGCTTCACGACTTGCAGCAGCGAGATATTTTTACACAGGGTGTTCGTCTAAACATCTGAGAATGAATGCGCGTACAATGTATGCATTTTGCTTTCTACAGCCCTTTGCACTGCATGGGCGCGAGTGGAACGCAAACTTCAGGTGCAGCTTTGATTACTTTTTATTTTTGCGTTTTTAATTGAAATGCTTTTAACCAGCTGGGTCGATGCTTTGTAGGGTGGAAGCGGAGAGAATTGCTACGCGCTGTGCAAATCTTTGAGGAAGTTACCTGGGGTTGAGGGAGATCTAACGACAATATTGGTTTACATTCCAGCGGAGACAGCAGCTGTGTTGACACTCATCAGAATGGCAATGCAGCAAAAGCTCTGTTGTGTGTGTGTGTGTGTGTGTGTGTATTCCTGGTGAAATCACTTGGAGTGGAGGGCACGGGGTGCGAGACCCAAAGCAGACAGAAGCTCAGCCGCTTGGAAAAGAAAACAAAATAGGAGTTGCAAGGCCGAGAGTGTGGCTGGGAGATGCGATAGCCGGCAAGGAAAAGCCTGTTAAAAGTGCACCTTGGGTTTGCATGCCCGGGATGGTAGGTTTGCAACTCGGGGAGAGCGAGGGGTAAACTGAGACCTGTGTGCTTTCCCCGACCCCCCCCGTCTGCAGGGATCACAAACACCCAGCCTATGCTCGGTTCCTACCTGCTGCTGCGGCGCAGAAGACCCGAATTGGTGACTCTCCTTTTTCCCCCCCCAGGTTAATTATAAACTCTTAAATGTGGAGAGAGCGCTTCTTGGAGTGTTTGCTTGGCGTTATTTGTCTGCTGCTATCTGATCAACTTTCGCTGAATAGCAGCGGTGGGGCTGTTAGTCCCTATGGTTGACTTGCTGGGCTCATCTGTCAGAAGCGATGCGCTCAGGAGCGTTCTCGCTCCGCTCAAATGCCACTTGTCGCTGTTGCTGTCAAGGGAGGGTTTTTTAAAAAGCTTTAGATCTGACTTTTTTTTTTTTTCTTTTCCTCCCCATCCTACCTGCCTTTCCCCTTCTTGGGTTTGAACATGGAGTGCTGACTTTGTTCAGTCAGTGAAGCGTTGTATGCCCAAATAGCCTTGACTTGGCTTTATTTTGGAGAAAGAGCAGACTTTCTAATGACTTGTTTCAAGAGATGGAGATGTTAATCCTCAATTTAAATATATTGGTGATGATGAACCTCACCCATTGTAATCTTGAAAACGAGATGTGGGCTTTAGCATGATTTCCTTAACAAAAAACCAAAAAACAAAACATAAAGGTTCTCATTGTGGAAACAGAAGTAGCCATTTGTAGCAACTGGTGCTTCTTGCTAGGTTTTAGACAGTAGAGCTGTTGCTGGATTGGGCCGAAAATGACCATATCGAGTCAGGAAAAATTTGATATAGACTATAGTTTGGGTTTTAAAACAGACAAAAGATAAAAAAGTAAACTTTTTTTTCCCCCCTCTCATTGAAGTCAAATTTTAAAATGGAGAATGGAGAGTCCCCTCCCACCCAAAGCCCGTTTCTGGGGGTGCTTTGCCCAGCTGCCCCAAGCTGTTTGCTGCCTGCTGGTGGGCACTGAGCTCTGCCCTCTGTGTCCACCAGCTGTGCAGCACATTCCACCCCACAGCTGGGGAACTGCCCCTTGTGTGAGCCCCAGCCTGGGCTGCATGGTCGGGGCAAGGAGCTGGTACCATCGCCCATGGCCCCTGTACCTGCGAGCGTGGCACTGAGTGCTGCCATGAGATAAGATGTTCCTCCTAAATACGTAAAACTTTGTTGAGAGAAATAGAGAGAAGGGAGAAGGGTGTTGGAGAAGTGAATCACAATCCTGAAAGGCCAGAGGTGGAACCTGCCCCAACCACTTTTCTAGCTTAATCTAAGCTAGCATTAGATCTGGGTTGACTATAAGGCAAATTAAGCAGAGCACTGGACTTGGTGACCCAGGAGATCCTTCCCAGAGCGTTCCTGTGTGTTTATGAGTAGGAGATATGAAACGGAGAGAGATGTTGGGGCGGTTATGATGGGGTGATGAGGTGTAGATGAACAGGAACCCTTTGGATCTCAGATGGTTCTCCTGCCTTGTCTCCACACTTGGCGGTTTTAGGCGCTGTGCAGAAATGTTTGCAGGGGAGCATGCACAGAACTGGGTGTGAAGAAGGTATCTGCAAGTTTGTCCAGCCTTGTCTAAGTTTCTTGGATGCTGGGAGGGGAGGATGAGAGCAACAGAGATGCCCTTTGGGGACTCTGGATTCTTCTCTAGTTTGGCTGAGATGATGATGCAGAGTTTGGAGTATTTGCTAAAATCAAATTCAAGTATTGCCAAGAGAAGAAACGCATCTTGTTCAAACACTGATAAGAAATATGAGCTGTGATTTTTTGATTATATCCTTCAGCCTTCCCAAAGATCTTCCTGCTCTTTCTGGGAGAAAGACAAATTAAAGAATCTCTATATGTTAAGATTTTTATCACAGTTTTGGGAGGGGAATGGAAGAAACTAGTTTTGTACTAAAACATCTTGTGCTCTGCTTTATGGCTTTTTGGCAGCATTCCTTCATACTGGAAATTTAAAAAAGAAAGAAAAAAAAACAACTGTAGCTTGATTTCTGCAAGTATCTTTGATTGAGGGTGCGTTTTTAGCTTTGTTTTTATTTCCTCCACCCTGTGCTTTTTAAATAATAACTCAGATGAATATGTTTGAGCTGTATTGCCCTGGATGTGAGTCATTCCTCTTCGCAGGAGCAGCCATGTGGGCATTTGGAGTGGTCTAGAAGGATGTTCTGAGGGAGCATGGCCTCCTCCGTGAGATGCAAAAATGTTCCTCTATGTGGGGCACTAAGTTTAAGGAATCTGTAAATTGAGATGTAGCTCATTTTTTGAGCGTCAGCTTCATTGCTATGTAGGAAAAGTGTGACTGTGGTTTATTGTCCTTGCTGTCAGCCTGGGTTTGGCTGTGAACGACTGAAGTGGACAAAGCCATGGCCCCTCTGCTATATTCCTTGGCTGGTTTTGAGACATGTCAGCGGTCACCCTGACTGCATTTGGCAAAGGCTTTTCCCCTCCTGCTGCCTCTTCTCTGTGGTTTTTTGAGCAGACTTAGGGTGAAGGAAGCGGTCTCTGAGGGCCACGGCCTGGTCACTGCCCAGGAGAACAGCCCACCTGCTCCCTTCCTCCAGTCTGGAGGTACTAGGGAGAAAAGTTCATCTGTGCAGTACCCTCTGCACCCCACATCTTGTCATACCCCGTGATGAAAGCGCTCAGATAAATGCTGTATGAAGCCAAATGAGTTTCTTAAGGCAGGTTCTGGCTAAACCTGACCCTCTCTCCTGGTCCTTCCTCCTCCTGTTTGTGAAGATGTCTCAGGGTTCTGCTGGCTCCAAGCAGGCAAACAACTCCTGCTCTCTGGGAGAAAACCAGTGAGGCCTTTCAGTGGCCTCTCTTTGTTGGAATATCAACGCCTCATGTTTGGGCACAGCCTCTCATTAGGAAGATGCATTGGGGGTTGTGTTCCTTGATGGTGCCCAGCTGCAATTCCAGCTATACTTTTTGTGCATCTATCTTTTGTTTTTGCTGTACTTGCATTTAAGCAACTAAAATTTTTGTCATTTGACATCTTCTGTGCAGGCTTGTGAGGCATGTGTCTTATCCTTGGGCTGCAAATGTCTTCTGCAAGGATGTAGAAGCCCTTTTCCTCTGAGAGGTTTTAAAACTGCAGTCCAGTTGCAAAGGCTTAACCTGAGATAGAAAAACCAAAGGATAGATATGCTTGTATCTGTTGTTTGGAGAAATTCAGTGGATTCTACTGCCCCATTTGGGTCTGCCATTGGAGAGACTAAAGGAATCTAGAGAGATGGGCAGTGGGAAGCCGAGACCTGCCTCTTGCTGTATGCTGCCATCTCTCTCCCAGCTTAAACAAGAGGACCACTCTGTGGAGAAACACAGAGAAGGGTGAGACTTGAGTGTGTTTCCAACAAGGGTCCAACCACTTATCGGAACAGGTTTGTCATGCTATAGATGACATTCTGTTGTTTTATAATAGGGGACTGAAAAATTTTGGTGATACCCGTCTTGATAGTAGAGGTAACGTGACTCACATTGAGCAGTGGATTGGGGATGTTACCTCTCCTTGCTTTAGATGGAGGGACTGGACCTCAGCAGTCCAAATCTGTATGTGTAGCCCAGAAATAACTGACTGTGGGTGGAAAGAATGAATGTGACCTTTAATAGACAAAAGCAAAACCTCACGATGTTCTGTCCGCCTGCACAGCTTTAACTTCCCAGTGTGCAGCATGCAATTGCTTCTGCAGAAATCAGGATAGTTTGGCTGTGTGTAAAGTGTCATTACTGCTCAGTAACACACATTTCGTGGTTTGCACAGTAACACAATTACACTAGACATCGGGTTGGAAGTTACATCTCCATTTTAAAATGTTCTGTGCTTCAAAATGAGGGTTCATAAGCAGTATGAAATTAGGGACAGTGGATCTTCTCAGTTGCTTGCAAATTGTTAGCTTGCTTTGTTTGGCCAGAAACTAATACTAGAAATTTTATAGAATGAAAAAGTTTTCACTGTAAGAGATGGAAAAAGAGTTGCTGTTGCAGCGCAGTGAGGGTGTTTTACATCATGAACTGGTGGTTGTAAGTGATCCATTTTTATTTGCTGTAAATTTGCCTCAGTTGAGACAGGATGAAATTATTCATATACTTTCTGTTCAAGATTATTCTTTGGGGAATGCAAGAACTGCTGTTTTGATGGGTTATTTTTACCAGTATGATGGTTTGAATCTTCCACAGTGTCACCAACACCTGAGTTCTCTGATTTCTTCCAACATAAGCTCAGTCATGTTGTTGCCTAGCTCCACCAGGAGCTGTTTTTCTTTCTTTTCACTTTGTATTTTTGAATAATGAAGTAACGGTTTTGAGTCAAGTGAAATTACTTTTCTTTTCTCCCTGCCCCTGCGTGTAGAGAGGCCAACAGAAGAAAGCTTTGTCTACCTTGTGTGTGTTTCAACCCATCTGGTAGCGACCTTTTGGGTTGTGTCTGCCAAGTTATGCCTAGCAGAAGGGTTTATTTTTGATTGTGGCTCTGTTTTCTGTGAGACAAAAGCTTCACCAGCTCCATGAGGAAGACATGGCATCTGCAGCAGGAAAGCTGTGGATGTGGGATGTGAAAGGGTGTAAACCATGTGCTTTGTGCTTTCTTTGCTCTGGAAGACGTTGGCTATAACTAGTGGAGAAACTACTTATTTCATTATCGTGAAGGGCTGAATAAAAGCGGGTGTTGCCTGGCTCAAAGGAAATTTTAAATTCTATTTATAAAATGTTCCCACTAGAAAAAGTAAATCTGGAACCGCTTCAAAAAGGAGCTCTTGCTCTGACGGATTTGCGCTAGGCATTGTTAAGCCCTGTTATTTTTCTGGCACTGCCTCCAACGCCTTTTGAGAATGTGCAGAGTAGGCAATAAAATGAATGTAACTCTTTTAAAGTGAGGTTGCATAAATCATCAGAAAGGAGAGGAGCTTCTCATATAGCAACAGCAACACTCCATCCTCTCCAGCGGAGAAGTGAGCACAAGCTTTTTGTGCCACTTGGCCTGGATTAGTGTCAAGTCACTTTTGGTATGAAGTGGAATTAAGAGGAAAATAATTTCTCTCCAAGGGTCTTGATGTACCACTTCTTTTTTTCACTTGCACGTGTTTTCTTGATTCTCTGCTGTCTTGGTGCCATGATTGCCTTGCAATCCCTTGACAATTAACCAGGGCCATGATCTGTCGAGTGATACGTGAGCTCAGCCATGGTTAGGCGTATGGCTAGGTCTCTCCAAGTGAATAAACTTGCTGTTCTTCAAAACCTTCCTGTTTTGTTTTTGGTTTCTTCAGTTATAGTATTAAATGTGTTCTGATAAATCTTCCAGTCTTTAGTCTCCCAAATGGAACTTCCCATCAGAGTTTTGCTGTGCTGAAAAAAGATGCTGTAACTGTCAGAGGGTTTGGAGACCTGCTTTCCAGTCGGGGTAAACCATGGGATAAAGCCTTAGTAGAGCAGCCTGAGACAGATGGAGTTTGCAGGTTGTGATTTGGCCACGACAAAAAAGTGTAGTGAAAAGTAGGGGTAAACCTATTTCTTATAAACAGATGAAGTGCTGGGGGAGTCTCAACTCTCTTCTAAAGAAGAGCCTATGAGAGGCTTTCCAGGTTTGGCTTAGCTGCTTGTGATTACCTTGTGCAAGGAGCAAACAGAGCACGATGAGATTTAAGACAATTAGAATTTTATTTCTGTAAGGCTTCTGATATCAGGATCAAAATCGGTAAGAAATGACTGTTCAGGGAGTCTCAGATAAGACACGTGAAAGCTTCAGTTCCTTGGCATTGGCAAATTAAACTTGAATCCTCTTTGGGAACTTGAATATAAACTTGATGATTTTGTTTGAAATTACTGATGGTTGTTGTAAGCTCCATACACAAGCAAGCAACAAAAACACACAATATGTGTTGTGTGGGTTTTTTGTTTGTTTGTTTTAAATTCATATTAGGTTTGAGTAATTTTGGAGTTGATCCAAGAACACTTCATGGTATCTTGTATTTTTGCAAATGCCCTGCCACTGCTGTTTCATCTGGAGTCTCAGTGGTACAACCAAAGGAGCAGTGTTTGAAGCAGGATGTGTGTGTTAGTATCTAGAATAGATGGCTCGAGATGCGATGTGTTTCTGGGCTTGTGCTCAGTTTTCTGCTCTGTTTGGAAGTGGACCCAAGTGGCAAGGCTGAGCATGCTTGAAAATTAATGCACAGATTGGAGCCCAGCAGCCTCTTGGGATTGATTCCAGAGTTTGGATCCGGATTAAACTTCCCCCCAAGGACTTTGGGAAATGGTATACAAGGGGACCTGGTGAAATTTGAGATGAATCCAACTTCCTCGAGATGGCAAGAAGATGAATGTTTTTACCAAGGGCAAGAGAGTAGGAGGAAACGCCCAGTTTGGGGAGGGAAGGGGAAATATTTTATGGTGGGGTAGTGTCTGGGAATGAAAGGGATGGATTGTGTCTCAGCAGATATGAATCTTTTAGTTTTAATCCACATCTAGGAAGTAAATACAAAGAATATTGCCGACTTCTGGGAACAGGGAGGGGGGAGGAAGCGCAGCGCCGGGATTTTTCAACTGTGCTGCTGGGGCAGAAATCCCTGCATTGCGGAGCTGCCGTCCAGCTGCGTCAGGGATCTGGTGCACGGGGCTGGTGCGACGCTTTGGGAACGGAGGCAAACAGAACAGTAGGAATAGGTGGATGCGCTTTCCCAGCCTGTAGCTTTACAAGACTTAGGCATGCTGCCAACAAAAGTGTCAAGCCAGCAAGTGGATCTCTCTGGTGTCTGGGAGATGACTTAAAGTATTTAATAATTTTGGGGGTTTTTTTAGGTAACGTGATGTCTTCATCGCAAAATATTTTTTTTGGGGGGGGCGGATGTTATTACTCAACAAAAATAATAAAATTCTGGCTGACTGCTCTGTAAACTCTGGATTCTGCAGATTGAAGTTGTGTCCGAGATCCTCAACAGCCTCAGCAAGCCTTTACTGTGATTTCTCACTGCTGCAGTGTTACTCTGCATTTTACCTCTAGCATAAGAATTGACTCCCTCAGGAGCGCTGGTGGTGACTGATGAGAACAAATAGATGAGCTAATTTCCCTCCACCCTCTTTCAGCAGCAGATAAGTGTGCAACAAGTTCTTATAAAGGAAACTAGAACATACACTGGCTAGGTGTGATCTAATATTTTTCAAACAGGAAACTATGACTTGAATATGAGGGTGGGAAAGCTGTTGAGGCGAGCCTGTGTCAGTCCACTGCGCTGTGTGTCTGAGAGAAACTGTTGATGTTCAAGCCGGAGGGGTAGGAAGTTTAATGTAGTATTGGATGGAAATTAGTAGGTATGTTGTTACTCAAAAAAAAAATGTGGAAGAACCCCAGTGTTTGGCTATCAAAATCACATGCAGTAACTGTGAGGGCGAATGAAATTCCTTGCAGTAAGCTTAGCTAACTTGGTTATTGCAAGAAGCAACCCTTAAAATTATGGAAGGTCTGTTTGAGCAGAAAATATTCCTGTCTTTTTGTTATGTGAGCAGTTGCATTTTGAGCAATGAATCTATCAACTTCTCTGGATAGTGAAAGGTCTGTCCAGCTGAGTACCTCAAATGTAGATCTCTGAAGCTGAGCCTTGTCTAAGTGACCATGGCACCACGTGTCTTGGTGTTTGCTGAAGTCAGCAGTATTGGACGGGGAGGGAAGTACTGAGAAGTGGGTTTTGTTGTGGTGTTAGACATTGAAGGGCCCATACTAGGGATCTCTGTGGAAATCCTATGTGTGCGGAATATCTGATAAGCTGCTTTAAATGGTTGGGGAAAACATTCTTGATGGTTTTAAGGCTGACGGAGTGTCACTGTGGAAGAAGCATTGCTTTTGCGTTCACATGGTGTCCCTATATACACGCAAACCCTCTCACCCCTCTCTCAAAGACCATCTTTTGGGTCTGGTATATGCACAGCCTGGCAACTTTGAACACCACCATATAAACCCCCTGCTTGTGTCTCAGGAGTAGGTTGCAGCAGTGATGTGCAGCTGTTTCAAATGTGTACCACAGAAGGAGGGTGGTTAGGATGGTCTCCTGGCTTCATGCGTGCTGCTGTACTGAACTCCAATAGATCTTTGGCTGCAGGCGACACTGGCTTGGTGCAGGTCAGGAGCTGCTTTAATATACAAAATGAAGTGTTGGAAGGCAAAACCCTACCTCCTTTTATTCTCTTCAGTTAGTACATAGTCAGAATTTGGCAGCCAGTCCTCTTGACTTCCCAGTCTTGAAAGCTTCTCAGTCTGCTGTTTGGTGCCTCAGGATTTTTAGAACTTAATCCAGGAGTTTTCTCACCTGATTTGGACAGAAGAAGTGGCCCCATACAATAGAAAATCCAGTAGATCTTTCTTTTCTTCCTTTTAATCTATAGGGACTCTCGTGCTGGAGTGTAACCCTTTTCCTTTGCTTGCTGTAACTTGTTTTAATTTGCCCTTTGCCCTCCTATAACTCTTCTTATGAATTCTTATATTCCATAGTTGCACCATGCTTCAAAGAGTGGGTGTGGGGAGTTTGTGTGTGGCTTCTTTTTTGTTATTTTTTTTTACTTTTTTCTTTTTTTTCTTCTTCTTTTATTTTGGTGTGTGTTTAACTGCTGGACTTATTTAACTTGCAGATGATCTGAATTCCTTGTTCTGATTAAAATGCTACCGAAACAGAGTATTTTACTTCGGTGTCTGAAAGCCAGCATATTCTGATTTTATTGAGCGTAATGATGGATTTGGAAGCTAACTTCAACTCCTGGTACTATTCTGACCCTGATTATTTGTTGTCCTTGTGCCCTATGGCCATACTTTGGTGGTTACAGTGTCTGCAGCCTTTCACTGTGGATGACACACAGATATCTTTTCCTGCCCAATGCTGCTCTCTCAACACAATAAAATGCTGCATGTCTGAAAAGACTGATAACCATCGATGGTTACCGTCCAGTAAAGAGTTCAAGAAACGAGGCAGCTTTAATCCCCGCTTCTCCTCCCCACTTCTCCCATTGTATTTTAATTGTTTCCTCTTACATTTCCAGATTTTTTTTTTAATCCAACTTTTTAACATTTTGCTACAAAATCTGCACACAGGATTTCAGGATACCTTGCTGAGCTGTGATCCTATAATTCTTAGCTGCCGAAAACAGGCAAAAATGCCTTGCTGAAATCTCTCTTTTTCTGTTTTTCCTGATGTAGGTCTTTGTCTTCAGTTGTGTTTACATCTCTTGGGAGCAAGAGGGGGTGCCTTTCCAAATCGTCTGTACTTTATGGCTCTTCAGATCTTTGTTGACATTGTGTTGTCCAGCTGGTAATAGGAGAACATGGTAAACTCCTGGCCTCTGTTTTAGTTTTAGGAAGCTGTGTGTTTGGGTTATTAACCAATTTGCTTTAAGATCTTGGAGTTCTAATGTCTCATGATTTCTTGTATCTCATAGAGGCCATATTGTATGATTTTTTTGTTTGGCTGGTTGGTTTTTTAACTCCTTTTTTGTTTATATGTTTTTCAATTACATGTCAAATAAATTGCTGTGCACAAGCTTAGAGTAAAGAAATGACTATCTGTGTGCAGGGGGGGTGGATTTTGGACATTTTCCTGTTTTAAACTGTCTGAATTTTCAAAATAACTAAGCATAGCCTAGATATTCTAATGAAAGCCTGCATGAAATGGTCTGACATTCAGAAATGAGGTTGGTTTCAGTGCGCGGAAAACTTTTTTCGAGAGCTCAATTCAGATTATTATTATTATTTTAAGCCTAAAATACAGCTTTAGGGAAGTCAGTGATATTATTTTTATATGCATTGGAAAATACTTAGAAATATGTGCAAATGTAGGATGTCCAGACTTATATTTGAGTGAAGTGGGATACACTGTCATTCTCATAATCCTGGAATTAGACAAGCTCTTTTACGTGAACCTGTGGCAGGTGGTAGGAGCCAGGAATTACAGGCATTCCTGCTTTGGGCTGTGCTTGTTTTAAAAGGCACCCTGCTTCTGGCTGAAAAATACTTCTTGCCGAGTTAAATGAATTAACCAAGGGGCAAAACTCAACGTTTAGCTAAAAAGGAAAACAATTACAGCTGGGGGGAACCAGATGCGTCCAAAGCTTACAGCCTTTAGGAGTGGACAGAAACTTGCCTTCATGGGGCTTTTTTTGTTAATTGTCTTACTCTCCAACCCTACAAATACTTATGTATGTGGAGTTTTACTTGAACATGAAGTTCTACTGAGTTCAACAGAACTGTGTCTCTCTTAAAATTGTGCTGCCTGTGTAAACCTAAAGGGTGTAGACGTGGCATGACGCGCAGACTTGAATAGCTAATCCTAGTGAAAATCACCCAGACTTTCCTCCTTCTCCCCAGTATACAAACCATAGTGTTTTTCAAGTGCAATGGTGCGTGTTACAAATTACTGATGTGCATTGCTTTCTCCTGTTTAGCACGTGTACTGTGGTGTCTGAGAGCGTCCAGCCTGGTAAAGGGCTGATTGGAGACTGCTGGAAAGGAAGGGATGCTGTGTTAAGTAGGCAGAGCAGGCAACTTAGTATGCTTGTGTATCTGAACTATAAACACGGTGACATGATTTCAGTTGGTCACTTAACAATTGGTGGGGTTTGTGTGGAGGGGGGAGTTATTGTTTGTTTTCTCTCTCTTTTTTTTCTTTTTCTTTTTCTTTTTCTTTTTCTCCTCTCCCTAGCTAGGCGAAATGAAGGACTCTGTTTTCTTTAGGTTGTGCTTTATGTGTTTAGGTGGTGTTGGAAGCTGTCCAGGCAACCTGCTGGGGTTATCTTACTACTTAACATGAAATACTTGTGCAGGACAACTGTGGAGAGAGAAAGAGTTTATATATATATTACACACACACACACTCTGTTCGGTGGGGTGTTTTTTTTGTTTGTTGCTTGTTTGTTTGGGGTTTGTGTGTGTGTGTTTTTTGTTGTAGTTGTTTTTGTTTGTTTTTGTTTTCAGGAGGCTTGCCATCTTTGTAAGAGTAATATTTTTTTTATTTATTCCTGAATTTAGTTTATTAAAATTACTATGGTCATGCTTATCGCATAGCCCTGCAGATCTCAAATAGATCCCCTTCTAAATAATGCAGGAGGTAGTATGCAGAAATGCTTGTGCTCCCTGCTTATAGGTGGGATTCAGCTGAAGAGACGTTAAATGTCTGGCTATGCTGCATCAAGTCTAAGAGCCAGGGCAGGTGTTACTGACTCCAGGGCTGCTTCTACTCCAGTGCATTCCATCATCCTGGGAACCTGTAATGTTGCTGGGATGTGAAATAGTCTCCTATTTGCCTGGAAAAAGCAATGACCCAACAGTAAGATTACTCAAATTGATTTGTTATAGTGCTAGAAGTCATGAAACACGGTAATTAGTGCTTAGGAGCTATAGTGCCTGGGAACCTATCTTGGTAATCGTTGATAGATTTGGTTCAACCAAAGCCCTTTGCTCTTCCCATTGAGTATATGGTGCACATTGTAATTTTATCTATGGGCTTCAGAGTATTTAGCTGAACAGTAGCTCTGGGGGAAAACCTCTTCAAAATAGGCCTACAGGATTTGTTTTCATTTTAGAAATGGAGCTGGGGGAGTGCAGGGGCCGTGAGACCTGTCAGTGGCTCTCCATGGGGATCTGGGCCTGATCTGGTGTTTAAATGACTGTGCGCAACTACCCCTCCTGGCTTGGAAGGGACCAGAACGATGTCCAAACTGAGCTGAATTCTCCTGAAAGGAGCGCAGTCCAGATGTTCGTGAGCTGGGTGGAAACTGTGACACATAAAGAAGTTTTTCAATCTCTCTTTTTCTGATGAGAAAAAGAGGCTAGAGATGCAAACCAAATCACACCTTTCATTGCGATGAGCAAGTTAGATATCTCTTTCGGCTTCAGCCCTGATCTTAGCTGAGGGGCATGGGTGGAGGCCTTTATTTCTTGGCACTTCTTTGTAATGGCACAAGCAGCGCGCCTACATTGGGTATTGTATCAGCTGCCTTCCGAGCAGCTGGCGAAGCTGCGTAGTTTTGCAGTCAGCAATATCTTGGTTAATAAGTATGATAGAAGCACTTCTGTTGATCTCAAATGCTTTATTTTCACCTACTAAAATCCTGTGCTAGGAAGGTCTGAACAACTAGGTTGATTTAAATCTTCCGTGATACGTTTGAGGTATCCATCTTCTGATTTGGATAGGCGTTGAGTAATCTGGAAAACATTTATCCTGCTGCTCTTGAGAGCTGTTTTCCAACAGGAATCTGAATCTTTGCCTGGTCCATCACTGAATTATCTCTGTAAGCTGCTTCCCACTAGTCCTGCAACTACCGCACCAGTCATGGTACAGTTCAGCACAGAACTAGCAAAGTGCCTTGCAAAATCTTGTTGCTGATAACAACTTTAATCATCTCATATCTTTGGAGAATAAGCACCAATGGTGGTATTTTGCCTTTTGAGTGACTGGGCAATGCTCTTGAGCTGCATAGATCCAGCAGCAAAAAGCAGAATTTTGTCAGTATGTGTGTACAACATAGATGCATGTTCTTGTGGAGATACAGAGAAGGGTTTTGAGGGGGTGAACGCTTCTAGGTGTTCTATACCTGAAGATGGTAACTTTTCCTTTATTTTCTCAAGTGGAGAAGCTCTCAAAACTTTCTCTGAAAGGTTGATAACTGGGTAGTTAATAGGTGGAGCTGTGTAATTTAGGGGATTTTTGGCGTGGAAGTCCCCTTGAGAGCTTTTCTTCATTTGTGTTACTTCCCTTGTGCCTTCATACTGGGGATCTCTTTGCAGATCTATCTCATAACCTTATCAATTAACACAATGGGCTGTGGCTGAAAAACCGGGGGTGGGTTCTTGCTGCAGGGCAGGGTAAGAAGGGCCCCAGATTGGGTGGGTTGGGGAATCATCCCCTGTGCATCAGCTCTGCCATGTGTTGGAGCATTTGCATTGCCCTCTTGTGGCAACCGCCCTGGAGCTGCTGGGTCAGGAGGGTTCCTGCCTTGCGTTGTCCATGGCATTCCTTAGGAAGATCTGTCCTCCTGACAGCGGAACCATGGTTGAACAATTCTGCAGTTTTCAGCCTGTTTTTGAATTCAGTAGCTTCTCCAGTGAAACCGTGACTCTCCTAACTGAGAAGCGCGAGTTACCGTGAAAGCTTGAAAGCAAAGCTGAGAGTCTGTAGGAAGCGAAAGCGATAGTTCAAGATACATTATTGAAACGATGTTCCGAAATACGTGGTCTAAGATCTAATTGTAGCACTCTAATTATTTGCAGTTGAATTATTGTGGAGGTTTTTGTAGTGCCTCAGCGATATTAATAGTTTCAGGAACCTGATGGAGGGAACAAAATAGAGAACAAAGGTACTGAAAAACTGACAATCCATTCTTTCAGCTTTGCATGCATTTCTCTTCTTTACACCAAATAGCATTCTCCTTTTGCCAGGAATAGGTGGTGGGTCTAGATCCTGCGGTTGTTTAAAACAGTCCTGCAGCAAAACATGAGCATGTGCTAAAGTCTGGGCTACCAACCTGGCAAGATTTAATTTCTGCATTAAAGTCTGTTGTTTTTCTTTCTGTTAATGGTGAAGAGAAGCTGCGTGTGCACACACACACACGCCCTGCAGACCCCTCCTGGATGGCGATTCCCTGCAGACCTGCCCGCGGCCCCTTGCTCTCTTTGTTCTCGCCATCCCAGCGTGGCTGGGGCGAAAGGGTTTTATTGTGGCGGCGGTGGGTGAATTCCTGCGTGCGCCTTCCCCGGCCTGCTGCCCCTCTAATTGTTGTGTTGTCAGAAGGCGTGTGCCTCCGAAAGCCTTATCTGATTCCTCCAAAAGTCTTGCAAGCAATTCAGATGTTGACCCCTTGAGCACAAACAACTCTTCGAGCCGCCTGCCTTGGGGCGTAGCTGCGAGACCGGGTTTAGTGCTCCAGACCTGGTGGCTTTGTCACCGCTGGCTTTGTCACTGGGGATGGAGCACCTGCCTGGCCAGGGGAGCAAGGGGCCAGGGAAGGTGAAAGGCTGGTGAGACTCGGAGGGGGCGAAGGGGAGTGCAACAGCTGCTTGTGTCAGCGCGGGGATAAGTGCAAGGAGATTAATAGTTATTTAAAGAGCAAATGGGGACATGGCATTTGGCTGTGGCATGCGAGTGTATAAATGCAGTGGAATGGCTGCTCTGCTGGTAACATTTAGACAGATGGTCCCTGGACTGAAAGGAATGAAAAGGATCTTTGATTCTCTTAAGGATATCTTGAATTTTAATGAGGCGCTTATATTTATATATACATATATATATTGGTTTTTGTTGACTTCCAGGCAGCACCTTCAACTTTTCCAGACAGTGCTGTCTTGTTAACGCTGACTGCCCATTTGGTCATCTTTCTCCGTCATCTTAAGCTGCCTGGGATTAGAAGGAATAGTTTTTAAGTGAAAGCTGAAACACTATTGTTTTGCTGTCTGTGTGTCTGAGCTGGTTTAGGAGACTGTTTTTGTTACAGCTGTCTTTTCATTATTCTGCTGGTTAGGGAGTGTGTCTGATGCTAATCTACGTGAGAAATGAAACAATTGAGTGATACTTCTACATTTTTGAGAAGTCTTTGGGTCGTCTTAGGGTATTCTGGGGCAAGAGGGCAGGGAGGCTTGGTTTTTGATTAAATATAAAAGTACTGAGCAGGAAAAAGCCTGTTCCTGGTGCAGTACACTAGCGTTCTGGCTCTTTCTGTACAGAATTAGCCTCAAGGGAAAACATATACCAAAAGTCCGTTAAATAGGTCTTGGTTGGCTAAATAGCCTGCAGGAGATGAGGCATAACTGTCATCAACATTGCCAAAGCTGCAATCTCCTTTTGGAGAAGAACAACCAGTCTGGATTGTTTCCTTCTGTGTCAGCTATTTAGCAGGTCAACTATTTAGCAGGCTTTGAGTCTAATCGCAGATACTTGCTTGCCCATCTAACAGTGATGCTGGGCACCTATATTGCCCTCGCTGTTCTAGATGGGGAAACTGAGGCAGGGAGGGCAAATGACTAACCTGAGGCAACACAGAGAGTCACTGGTTCACCCAGGATTAGGACTCAATATGTAATTGCTTTTATTGCTCTCCTGCCTGAAGGCCTTAGACAAAATGAAGGCCCATTAAGCAGAGTGTTTTTTACATACGGAGGAGCAATCCTTGCCCTGCAGACCTTGCTGCCTGAAGTAGGCTGAGGGTGGAGGAGGAGGCGAGGTGACTTGCCCAAGGACACAGCGTGTCGGTGGCAGAGCAAGGGAGGGAACCAGCTCTCCCTTCTCGCTTCAGGCCATCCCAGCTCCCAAAACGAAGTCTTCTGTACCATTCCTCACCAGACTTTCTCCTTCCTACCAGGGCTCATATGAGCAAGCTGAGACATCTCTGGAAAGTCTGATGTGCCTCGCTGAAGACCCAACAGCACCAGGCTCACCTTGGGCTCTTAATTAAAACCCCGTAAAATATTTGCCTCTTCCAGTGAAACACAGACAGAAACCTAAGAGCTCTGTTTGGCTTAAATTCCTCTACCTCCTCTCTTTCTGGAAGGACAGCTTAGAGCATAAAGTGGGTGTAGAGAGGGCACTTCATCTTTGCAAAGGGACTAGCCTGTTTTCCTCTATGACTGAAATGACTAGAGAAATGGGGTGTTAAACCACTTGTCCAAGGTCTCTGGGGAGCTTGACAGATAGCTTATGCCATTCCCTTTCAGGTCCTTGGAGGAGTGATGATGTGCTGCTCTAAGCTTCAGTAGGGCTGGTAGGATTCCAGTATTGGGAAAGCTTTTTGTTATGGTTCTTGCGGTTGGTGCTATGACTCAGGGAACCGTTGCTGCTTGGCCGATAACGCTGAGTTGTCTCTGTAAAGCAGCAACTGTTGGAAAGATGAAGGAAGTCAAGGACAGACTGGCTCAAACACTGAGAGATACGTGAGCTTGATGGCTCTGGGTGGGATTGAAGCTGTAGGATGTGAAGGGCTGTGAAGTGCTTGGATCCCCAGACAAGGGGAAGAGTCTGAGTGCTTTCTGCCATGTCAGCAGCTGACAGCAGGACCAGGTGTGTTTATCACTGCATGTTCCTGGGTGATTCCAGAGCTGTTGGGGACGGATACCACAAATGTTTTGGATGCTCCGCACCCTCAGCTGGACACAAAAAATGCTCTTTGGACACATACGAGGATGAGAGTGCATGTACCTGTCTGAACCGCATGTACCACTCACCTGCTGCCCGGTGTCTGTGGCCAACACTGGGTCCTTCAGAAGAATAAAAGAACAGGGTAATTGTGTGACTCTCCACAGAGTTTTCTCCCAGCTTCCAGCTGTTTGTGGCTCAGAATTTTAAAATCAGATACGCTGCCTTGATGGCTTTTTCTCCAGCAGAACTTGTCTGATGCTTTTATGAACGTATGTAGGCTTTTAATATCCACAGCATTGTGCGACAGAAAATTCATGTTTATTTGTGGGCTTTGTGTAGAAATATCTTACGTGGGTGCATTTAAACCAAAATCCTGCTCAAGATGTTTTCTTGGCCCCCAACTCTTCTATTAAGAGAGCATCAATAATGCATTTCCTATTTGCCTTCTTCCATATCATTGAGGAATTTATCCACTTCTGTCATACTGCGTTCCACCTCTCTCCTCATTGTCTTTTTTTGGGCTGAAAAGTTATCTACTGCTGCATTACAGGAAGGCATTGAAAGGGATTGCTTGTTCTTGTCAGCTTTCTCTGAACTTTGTTTCCCTGTCATCTCTTTGAGGTGAGAGACAGGGGCTGCCCATAGAATTTAGGCCATTATGCATGTGATTTTCCTGCTAACCTCTCCCTAATCTAACCTTTGCCTTTCTGTACTCCGTCCTCTAGCCTTCATTTTGATGTCTTCAGTTGTTTCATATATTGTAGCCTGGAGGCTACTTTTGGGGCACAACCACATCTGCTCATTTAAGTGCTACACACTGTGCAACTGCTGCTTGTTAAGTGTGTGGGGAAGCTTTCCATGCTGCTTGAAGAGACCTTTAATTTCTTTCTGCTACTGTCTATGACCGGTCACTGGGAATTGAGTGAATGATGCAACCTGGTTAAGTGCTATGAACCTTTTCTCTAGTGAGTCACACTTTGGTGAAGTTACTACCTGAGTTACAGGTTCTAAATGTCACCATGTATAGCAGGATCTGATCCACAAGAAGAGGAGCAGTCTTTGGATATAGCACAAGACGGTCAGAGACCGTGTAGCCTTGTACACGCTAGAGGCAGCTGCACTGTAAGAAACCTGGTGATTTTTATCAGGTTATAGCCGTCCCTCCATAAAGGTCTTGGTCTGGGTGTTGCTAGATATGGGGAGCCTGTCTTCTCATGGTGGCCTGGTACCCTGCACACCACCTCCTTGTTATGTGCAAGCTCTTTTCCCAGCTTGGCTATTGATCTACTGTGTGGCTACAAGAAGCTTTACTTCTTTTCTCTTTCAGTCACCAATGTAAAAATGGGGTATATACTTTGCAAATCTGCCTCCTCTTGGTGTGACACATGTGCGGTGCTGCTGAGATCGTGCTGTGCGTCCTCCACCATGAAGACCATGCCTCGGCTAGCCAGCCTCTGCTAAGGTTGCATCTGTAACGCTTCTGTATGTCTCTTTGCTTCTAGCCACAGTACACGAACCTGGGGCTCCTGAACAGCATGGACCAGCAGATCCAGAATGGTTCTTCCTCCACCAGCCCCTACAACACGGAGCACGCGCAGAACAGCGTCACAGCCCCCTCGCCTTACGCGCAGCCCAGCTCGACTTTTGATGCCCTCTCGCCCTCCCCAGCCATCCCTTCCAACACAGACTACCCAGGACCTCACAGCTTTGATGTATCATTTCAACAGTCCAGCACAGCAAAGTCAGCAACGTGGACGGTAAGGATGCAGCATCGCTTTGCTCCTTCTCTGGCTTCCGTCTTGATGCGAGTAGTGACATTATTCATATGATACATATCCAGGATTGTGCAAGAACAGAGTGACCCGTGTCCTTTTTAGTGCATGACATGTCACACAGAAGGGAGAGATTTATCTTGGCTGCTCTGGGAGGGTGTGGTGTGACTTTGACCCTCAATAATATCACTAAATCCCAGGTGAATGGAACGCCTTGCCAAAAACCAGTCGCTTAAAGACTATGAGTGATGAAACAGCGGTTGTCCATTTGGGTCTAGCAGGTGTGCTGGAGTAAAACATGGGGTGGACATAAGCATGGCTTCAGCGCTTCCCTGGCCTTTCTTCAGCATCTGTGGGTTTGTGTGAGGTTTGGCATGCTGGGCTGTGCCGGTGGGATGGAGGTGGTGCTCCTTGCTCCCACCCACCGAGTGCAGGACGTTCTCTTTGTGTCCTTACCCTCTTGCAGCTGGTGCGGGAACCCCAGTGTCAGCAGCTCAGGTCAGCCCTGCAGTATTCGGGTTACTTGTGTGTGTTTTTGTTTTTTTTTTCCTTAATGCTTTGTTCTTGCTGTNAAAATGGTACCTTTCTCATATGTATATATATATATATATATAAAAATGTATGGAGCTTGAAGCCTGAAGCCCAGCTCCTGATTTTTGGTGGAGGTGGCTTGTTTATTTAAGCTCTAGAAACCTTGTAGCCCAGGACACAGCACTGCTGGAGCTGTACGTCCTGTTATAGTTTAGGACTCTAGAGTAGAGATGTTTGCAGTGGAGAATATTGCTGTCTTAAAGATGTTTAGTATTTACCTTCCTCTCCTTCAGGCACTTGGAGTAGGTGCAATGCATAGTGCCCTACCTCACGCTACCTGATTAAAGCAGGGACTCGTTTTTTTAACTTTTTTTTTTTAAGGAAAGAAAAAAACCATAAATTTTACCAAAAGCTAAGAGCATAGAAATAGTGTAGGTTGTTTTGTTTGTTTGTTGTGTTTGTTTGTTTTTTAATCTGAGAAACTACTTCAATCTCAGATTTAAATACAATCTAGCAGGAATTGCACCTAACAAACGAAACTACTGCCAGCAAAGCAGCAGAGCCTGTGTGCTCCACTCTGGAAAAAGATGCAAGATAACAATAAATCACTGTAAGTTTGCATCCTTTGTATTTAAAAGCCTTTTCCAGTAAAACTTGTCTAAAACTGGTAACAATAACTTTGTTCAGGAAATTGTGTTTCATGGGGTTAAAATGTGATATGTCTTCTCGAGACCAAATTTTCCATTTGTTTATGCACAAAAGGGTGAAGGATTTTTAAGTGATGTTGAAATTTCACCTTTTCCTTATCTGCATTTGGAGTGATGCCCTGCTGTAGTTCACGCTTGTTTCCATGTCCAAGTGTCTTCACTCACACTAGACACAGGATTTATTTTCACTTGCCTTTAAATAAAGAAATTGTTGATCAGTTCTGCTTTCCATTTCTCAGAGCAAGAAAATACTGCCCTTGGAGTTTTGCAGACTGCTCTGGAGAAGGTCCTTTGAAGGATATATGAAAAGATGTTCTCTTTTGATACATGTGGTACAAAGAATTATCTAACGCAGCTGCAGGGAACCAGGGCGTTTGATGCTGTCCTTTCAACTATGAAAAGCGGTCTTTTGAAATGAGGTTTGAACGTGTGTTGTAGGCTGTTCCAGCAGAGCTGAAGACAAGCAAGCTTAAAGTTAAGCAAGCACTTGAGATGTTTCACTGCAGTGATAGTGGCTTTCTGGGGTAGAAGTGGAGGCTGAGTCTTAATGTAGACCTGGGTAGTAGTAGAAGATCGGATTACATGCTGGCTTTAAAAAAAATAAATAAAATTGCTCCTTGGTGAGTACAGTCACCAAACATCTGCAGCCTGGGGCCATGCACATTTAGCTTCCCTTCCTTTTCTTTTGCCCTGATGTGGACCACACTACCAACAGATGAAGATACACTCTCTGTTGCAGTCTGTCTAGAGATAAGTCCCTGTATTTTACTAAAGGAATGGGGTCCCAAACAGCTCTCTGCTCAGGGAGGAGCACGCACAGTCCAGGTGCTCCTGTGCCGAGCCAAGTGACCTAGATCTAGGAGCTGGCAATGTGCTGTATGTTGGCAGTGAATGATGACAGCCTTGTGGTGGTGGCTGGGGACCTTCAATCAATATGCCTTTCACAGTCGAGCATCTTTCCATCTTCGGAGCTCTGCCCTTCTGCTAATTAATCCACCAACTCGTTTCACATGGACTCCTGAGCGGCTGGCAATATGCGTTTGACAGCTTTATCAGTGGGGTGGGTGGGGAAGGACGTGAAGGCTCTCTTTCCCACTGCTGTCCTGAGAGATGTGGAAACCTGCGTGAAATGTTGATGAAAGGAGGCGTGATTGCCCCATCCTCTCAGCAAGAGCAAGTTCTTGGAGTTGCTCATTCCCCCCATGTGACTTGGTATGCTTTGATTAATGCCTGTCGTCTTTTCTTTTTTTTTAATGATGGATTAGGAACTTACCCAACTGGAAGAGTCTCTTCCACTGCAGTGACCTATTAAAAGTTTAATTACTTGATGGCCCCACCCTTACTAAGAGCCCAAAACTTGAAAGCCTTGTTTCTTAGTTCTTTTTTTCTCCTTCTTGCCATTCCCCAGGGCAACAATATTAAGTAAGGAAATCCATGGTATCTCAGTTTCCCCATTTTGGGAGAGGATGAGCAAGGCTGACCCTCCTTGTCCTGCTGGGAAGGCTCGGTGGTGACTGGCAGGGGATCTGCTGTCTTGTCTGATGATGCGTTTCACCAGAGCTCCTCCGAGCTTCTGCGCTGAGTCACGTCAGATTAGGTCATGGGAGCGAAGGTTGTGGGCTCGGTAAGAGGACTGGGTTATTTCTCTAAAAAGTAAGAGCTGCTTTCATGGGAGGATTAGAGACCTGTGAAGATGCTTCAAATTTTTTTGGCCACTTTGTGTGTTTAGCTCCCAAGCGCATGCTTTGGAGGCAATAATCTGGAAGCACATGTAGATCCCAAGGTTTCTTCTTTTGGAGGCGGGAGAAAGGAGAGAGGGTTCTTGCTGAGTACTTCAATGTTATGTCTCTGAAAACAGCCCTCAAATCATATCTTTTTCTGAAAACATGTTTTTTTTTCTTCCTTCCAAGCTCTCCATACTATGTGGAGCAGGTTTATTGTCCTAGGATACTGGACACCCTTTGCCAAACCAGCAGTATTTGTATAGGATAGACTGGGAGGGAGATGAGTGCAACATCAGGATTGCTTCTCTGCTGAGGTTGGTGATGGGCTCCTAATTAAAGGTGGAAAAAAAAAAAGAAAAAAGGAAAAAAAACTCGCCCAAAATTGCAGAGATAAACATTAGCTGCTGCTAGGTGAGGGTGATTTCATATGTATGAGCAGTTCACTTTGAAAATATTACAAATTTTCTCTCTGAAGTCTTTCATGCCCTTAAGTAGGAATTCCAGTAAAACATGCTGTCTAATCAGGTTAGCTCTTCATTTGTATGCAATTTTGAACTAATTAATGATGACAAATTGAGATTGGATTGCAGAGGACTTTATAGGCATCCTTGATTATTTCTTGTAATTAATAACCTGAGAACACAAGTAAGAATATAAGCAGGTTAATCAGTCTTTTCAGAAGGAAAATCTTTAACAATTTAAACTCTACTGAAGTGTTTAAAAACAAAAGCCTTAATAGTCTGAATTGAACAAAGTTTCTCACATGCGTACTCACAGTACAATAAAAACTTACTGAAAACCATGCTGCGAAGGAACAAGGAGTAAACATTTTGTGATGCTGAGATAGAGAGTAGGTTGTTGAGGCTGAGCGAGAAGCCCTATGAATTGGGTGAATAAGAACGTATCCAGAACTGTGTGTCATTTATTGTGAGATATTCCCTTTGTGAGAATTCCCATGCCTTGTGATATCTCCTCCTGTTTTTGCAGCAGAAGAAAACAAGGCATTTCAAAAGCCTGCCACCTCAGATATATTTATTTTTTCTCTTTGTGGAAGTAAGTTGTGTGCCGATCTTCCCCACCCACTCCGAGTGCAAATAAATAAATAAACAACCGGCACTCAGTTTTCCCCCTAAAAAAAGATTTGGCAATCACCTGTCACTAGCAGAACCTGTTACATGGGGAAGAACACGATTGCAGAAGGAAAGCAAAACCTAGAATTGTATGTCAAGGTAAGGAAAAGTTAACGTTACTGCCAAACACAAGCTATCAAAAAATGAATCGGATCCACCCGTTCGCATGAGCAAGATACCACCTTGTAAGTCATGAGACTCTTTTTAAAAGACAAACAGGTTCTTCTTATTCTCTCCCAGGTTTTTGAGCCTTTAGGGTGCATCTACTAAGTCTTTTAAAGCTTTCCCTGGTAGTCACGAGGGGTAAGGAAAAATAAGGCAGAAATAGCTTTAAGTTTTTAAATGAAAACTGAAATTTATTTGCAAATTTTTGATTCTGCTGAAGAAAGACACCCAGCCCTGCAAGACTTGCATAATTCAGGTGTTGGCAATACCTGAGTTCAGCAGCTTATTCTCATGCCCTGCAGTAGGTTGGAGCTGAGCTTGGGTTGGTCCTTGCAGGGCTTTGTTATGAAACACTGAGCTCTGCAAAGCTGCAATTCATGTTCCAGTTGGGCTCACTGGTTCTCTTGTTCTCAGTAAACTCAGCTGTACCTACAGCTGTAAGAAAATGCTCAGATTTTGGACTATTTGCTAGTAAAGCTGTGCAACATGCATGAAAGCAAGTAAATGGATTGTGCTGGCCAGGGTTAGTGGATTTGGAAAAGATGCATTGCAAGGAATGCACTTAAATCAGTCCACACGAGCAATAACAGGTTTCCGTGGTCAGGTGTACAGATTCCTTGGCTGGGCTATCTCAGTCTCTTTTTTTCAGATTGCTTCATCCCATTTTCATTTTAAATGTATTCTGTGTCCTGAACCACCTGGTAAAATTGAGAAAGTTTTTCCCAGTCTCTATAAAATGAATTAGAGGACCGTGCACAAGCACAGTGAAGCAGTGAGAGGGCAATTAGATGTGCACATCGCCTTGACTCAGCAGTCCTTAATTATGTGTTCAGTGCTCTCTTAAATAATCTGTTCAAATAGCGCATTGTTTCCTTAACACTGGTAATGTCCAGTTATAAACCAGCTGCTGATTACCTCTCTGCATCACACATGAGAACTATTTTTTTTATTCTAAAGGCTGGTGACTCTCCTGATGAACACACATATGGGGCTGTGCTAAGTGTTTATGTGATATTTTCACTTTGTTACTACGTGGTGGTGTGTTGGTCAGTGCAATTTGAGCTTTCTCATTTTACCTTTTAATATTATTTTTAAAGCTGCCAAGTAGGAGGAGTGTGGAAGTGGTCTTGCAACAGGATTTGGAATTTCCCTGTCGCTGGAGGCTCCTCGTCAGCAACGATGTATGCTTTATCTGTTTGCACAGGGCAGCTGAGGAGGGTTCTTGTAAAAGAGAGCAGCATTTGTGCAGAGGGTCTGCAGACCTTACCAAACACTGAAATCAGTCACCTCCCGCCCACCCTGCTAATCCTTTCATGTCTCTCAGCATAGGCTTTCTCTTCAGCCCAGCTTAAGTTAAAACAAGTTAATTTTGCTGGTGATAACCCCTCTTGTTACAGCAGGAGTGAGGAAGGAAGGGAAATGACGCCTGTAATCCGAAGGGAGAGAAGCGATCTGGAAGGCGCAGGCAGCAGAGGAGGGATGGGGTTGCAGCCTTCGGATGCTCGCGCTGCGAGAGCTGATGCAACAATTCCGAGCTAAGGGATGGGCCCCCCCGGGGGCTCTCGGCAAAGCAGGAGCGCTCCCATATTTGGGCATTTGTCTCGGGTGAGAAGTGGTTAAGATTCGGCTCCCTCAAGCTCTCTGCTGTTTCCAGCGCACACGGGCTCTTGGCACAGGGCAGACAGGGCGGGTGTCGATTGCCACCATCGTTCTCATGCGCGTAGAGGTGGTGATTGCGCTTTTCTGCCTGAAGAGCTTGTGAAGTGTGGTTCCCCCTGTGTGACACTACAGGGCCTTAACGCTCATGCTGTTGAGGCATATGTAACTTGTCGTAGGTCATCTACCTGGAAAGAGAGGAGCCGGGCTTGTTGTGTTTGGAGGTGGTGCCTTTCTCACGGCAGGGAGGTGTTTTCAAGCTAGCAAAGCTGGGAAGAACCAGTTCACCTGTGAGAACCAGCCAGGGAGACCTGCCGGCTTCTGTTTGGGTTTTTATGGTTGAGTAAAAGGAGATCTGAGTGCATGAGGTTCCCATTAGAATATAATTGTGCTTTTTGCCCCTAGTCTCTTTGTCATGTATATTTTGGTTTTATTAGCAGTTATCTTCTTCTGTTACTCCTTACGAGCAGCTCTACAGATCTGTGTAATAGTTTCCAGGAAATTTCTTGTGATGTGAGCTGTCTTAGCTTTTCCTTTTTGTATTCTTCACTGTTTTCTAAAGCCTATCAAGGCAATATAGCCTCCTCACATGAACGGCTGTCATTGTAGTGAGGAGTTTTGCTATAAGTTCTCTATTAGACCAGCGCCCTCCATGATGACAGAGCTGGGAACAGAAAATCTGGGTCTCTTTCAGCTGGGATTTAGCTTCTTGGTTGCTATGTTTGTGGCTGATTCTCTCCCAGTGTAACAGGAGACCAGTTAGAAGTTGCTACAGGTCTCCCAGGATCTGCAGGTGAAAACACTGAGACATTAGAGTCAGAAATAAAGAGGATGGAGAAAGTAGTCGTGGGGAGTCGTTGTGTCCTCCACAGGGGCAGAAGATCCCTCTGCTGTTTTGTACAAGCAACATCGTTGTGCTGGCATCGTTCTTTATTTCCTTCTTTCTTTTTTTTTTTTCCTTCAGAAAATTGTTGTAATTATTTTTAAAGAAAAATTCAGTGGGAGAGAATTAAGTGCAAGAAACTTTTTTTTTTTTTTTGCTATGCGGAGAGGAAAAAGTGTTAATTAAATATAATTTTCATCAATGCAACTCGCACAAAAAAGCCCCACCCACTTTCATGAGAAAGGCAAAAAGAGAATCATAATCCTGGATTAGGTATCTTTCACTATACAGATATAAAAACAACCCCGTGTGAAAAGGGGGAAAATATACATGTATACACGCACACACCAAACATACCAATGTGCCTCCAGCAGTATTACCAAAGGAATTAACTTTACAAGAAACAGCCACAGCCTGGAAAGAAGCCATTTTTCAAATAAAAGCTGAATGAGACTTGTGGTTTCTGAGAACTACGAGAAGGAAGGGTTAAAAAAACATTTACAGATAAGAATAGCTGATGTTAGGAGATGAGCGAACATCCTGAAGTAGGGGAGGGTCACTATTTAAATCAGCTTTTCTTTTTTTTTTTTTTCCTCTTAGTTAAAAATTGGCTTCTACTAAGAACAACATGTAGGATTAATGTAGCACTTTAAATCTTCAAAGTGTTACACAAACATTACTTCCCTAATCAGCAAACACCTTTGCTCGGTAGGCAAATCAAGAGCATAATCGCCATTTTAGAGAAGGGAAACCAAGGCGCCAGAAGTGCCAAAACTTTCAAACTGGTAGTATTTTGGAGTGGGGTTTTTTTGCCTTTTTTTAGAATGTGGGGTTTTTTTTGCGTGTGGTAGTGTTCAGCATGGGAGCTGCCTCTAGGCTGGCTTGGAAAAGCTGCTGAGCTCTCTTGGGCTTCGCAAGTGCTAAGCTTGCAAAGCAGCCCGGCAGAGCTCAAACGAAGCATCAGCACAGTCGCATCAGCACAGTCGCGTCCTCACCCACGTCCCCAGAGGTCACGGCCAGCTGGGAGGCAGCCCACCCCAGGGCAAGGAGGGTTTCCTAAAAAGCTGCCTGTTTCCCCATACCATTGAGCTGTGTAACTTAAACCATGTCAACCGAGCACTGTTAGAAGGTATTTAAATCCCACAAAAAAAAAAACAACTTTGTGCAAAAAAAAAAATAATAATCAGTTTGACTGTTTAGTAACTTAATTTTGGGTAAGGGTTTTCAGGCAGGCTGGTGCACGAGGTGTATTGCTCACTTTGCAGACAAAGACTGTCCTTAGAGAAGGTGATTCCCTTCCTTAGGTCAGCTGAAATATCACAGTTGTTGTAGATATTTCCCTGCCAAATTGATGCAGAACAAGCAGCAGTTTGGCGGTGTGCTGAAGCAAGGGTAATTTTGTGTGTGTTGCACTGGTGGTGCTGCGTACACTGAGGGCTCCAGTGCTTGGCAAACCATACACTATGAAGAAATGTCCTACTTTGTTTAAAAAAACAAGTGTCCTGGGTAGGCATGGCTTCTGTGTAGAAAGAGCATGAACTTTATTATGCAATGGAAATATTTTCTTGAGGTTTTGCTGTGTGCAGGTGTGTCAGATTTCTTATTGTAAACACAATAGGATAACTACCCATATAAGAGCTTATATCTTCTTGCAAATAGACCTGAGTATTTATACAAACTTTATTGTTTCCAGTTGTTAAAGATAACGCTTAAAAATTGGAGCACAACATGGTGGAGCCACAGGAGGAAAATGCTACTTCTCCCTCTTTTTTTTTTTTTTTTTTGGATGTGTTCTATGCAAGTGGGTCTTTTTAAGGAGAGCAAAATATTACTTCTCTGATTAAATGGAGTGTTTTATGATCTGCTGATACATGATAGCTGCTGAAGTTCATCTAAATTCAGCTTTACAGAAACCTGCAAAATGTGCTACCGGAAAGCAGCGCTCAAAGGCTGACCTGTCTTTTCTGAACGGACGAAGCGGGACTTGGGTCGAAATGTCCTGGCACTGTTGTTTTCCCCGTTAGCTGTGACGGTCGTGTTGCCTTACAGAGCATCCCTGCAGGGCCGCCACTCGGGGCTCTGTGCCCCGGGGTGCACCACGCTTTCCTCCTGGGGAGAAAGATCCATGATGCCCTGAGATGCCCTTGCTGGAAGCAGCGTGGACCAGCAGTGGGTTTGGCCCTGGGCCCAGCTGTGGAGCTGCTCCTGCCCTGTGATTTAGATGTAATCTGGGTAACATTGTGCAAGTCATTCCCTTTGTCTCTCTTCCCCCTCTCCCCCCTTTTCATACTCCCACCCTCCGATATGGGACTGTGTCACCGTGATCCCGTGTTGTAAAGCATTTAGACCCTTGATGTGAAATGCCCAGGGGTGACTGTGGGGGACTACTCCTTGCTGTGCATCCCGTTTCACTAACATTAGCTTTCAGGCTTTCTTTTGACTTATTTAAGTGACTCTAAAGTGTCTTTACAAACTAACTTTTGAAGGCATCAAAACCTATCTCCAGGCTAAAGCTCGGAGCTGCCCGAGTGCCACTTGGGTTATTGCTTCCCCTGCTTCAGATCTTGAGCTTTACGGGTGTCAGGTCCACCAGGTGTAAAAATTATTGACGCAGAGGCTGTTTGAGTGCAATGGCATGAAGGAAAGCCTCTTCCTGTTATGTAGCCCGAGCACGATGCTGTACCAGCACTTCGGTGGTAGCTGCGGTGCTGAGCCTCAGCAAACTCACCCTGCCGCTTGTCGGGGCTTATTAGCTCAACGGTGTGGGCTGTGGCTGGGAGCTGACTTCTTCCTGACCTTGCAACGGGAGCAGAGTGAACCCAAGCTTGCTACCAAACCTGCACCCAGAGCTGCTTGGAACCCCCTTAAAATGAGGGGCTGGAAGAGTTTCCCATGAGGAAGGGATGGGAGCTGTGTCCCTGGGCTTGGTGCCCAGCCTGGAGGGTGTTCACAGGGCAGTCAGCACACTCGCTCTGTTTGCGTTTAAGCGTCAGCATTGCCATGGGTGGGAGAGAAGTCGTCTTCCTGTGAGATGTTTGTTGGGTGGCTAAGCGCTGAATGACACCTCTTCATTAATCAGTGAGGTGGTGGCTGGTTTTGTGATGAGTTCCTTGTCTCCAATCTCTTCTGCTGCAAACTGCTCACGTTACTTAGTCATTTTTTTTGAACCATCCTTGGTGGGTTCTTGTGGCCATATGAGTAAAGGGAACTCCAACAAAAACCAGTCTGTGCATTTCTAGATATCCTACTAAAATCTTTTACAGTACTGGAAGCCATAAAGGAAGTGGGGAGGCCTAGGAAAACCTTCTGAAAAGTCATCATGAGTTCCGTAAGGTTTGACAAATTATGTGGGCTGATTCCTTATAGAAACTGCATCACAAAGCAATTAATAAATTGGACCTTTATTTGGCATCCCTTTTGCGTGTGGACTCCTCTGCGTAATTTTTGCCAGTTTCCTTTGCAATGCCTCTCAAAAGGGCTGCAGAAGTTGCAGTCTGTCTTTCTGGGTTTGTTTTTCAGCACACTGACCTGTGCAAGGTATGAATGGGAAGAACTGGGTTGCTCTGGTGCTGCTGAGGTTCCGAGGGAGGCCCCTGGCTGATGGGAAGAGCAGCTCCGCAGGCGAGCTGGGCTCCAGGTTGAATTTGCAGGGACACATGCTGGAAAAAAAGCCCTTTCCGTGCTGCACATCTGATGTTGCGAGTGCAAAACTGCTCTGATGCTGTTACCGCCCTGCAGATTGCGATCAGTTTAATGGGGCTATTTTGTTTCAATATACTGATGTTCGTGTTGTGCAACTTATTTCAGGGAAGCTTCCTAAACAGAACTCTTGGGTTCTTTCTCTTAAATGGGGGATCTTGGTCGCATTTTAAGGGTCGATAAAGCACGTGGCTGAGATTGACTCTGTTGGTTAGCGACTGGGAGTGACTAACTCATGACCACTTCCCTCCCTGCCACACAGGTCAGGTCTGAGCTGTTGCCAACCACCCCCATGCCTCTGGAAGTCAAAGTCCTGGAGTGCACCTTACCCTAGGCTGCCCTGCATCACGCTGCATCTGCAGTGTGACCCCAGCCTAACCCGCTTGCTGGGGAAATCAGCATTTCTCTGCTCCCGGGAGCAGCCGGGCTGAGGGTGCAGACAGGCGCTGATTGCTGGGGAGCGGTATGGGATGGTTGGTATTCCTGGGGGTCTCCAGCACTGTGCTGCCTTCACCCTGCCTGGCACAGCTCAGCAAGGGTGTAACAGTTCACTCAGCTTTTTAAAAAATTTATTATTATTTTTTTTTCCTTTTTCCACTGGCCATACCAATCTGATTACACCTTCAAGGGATCATCTGCCCCTAAAGCTTAATTAAGGAGCCTATTGTCTGACTCGTCACTGACTCACCTGCCACTGTATGAGCTCATGTCTGACTTGTCCTAGGAAGATAGTGAAATATGTCAGGCTTCTCTGAAATATAGCAGGTTTTTGTTTTATTGCACCCCTGACATTGCTGTTGGCTGCTGCAGAAGTGAACAGAAAGATGACTGCCCCAAACTGGTTACATTTATCTGAACTTAGTCGCTTGCCTCTTTGTGCCTTGAAAAACCAGATGAGGTTTTGCTTGCACAGCTGTAGGTATGCTAGAGTTAATAAAAAAAAATAAAAATTAAATAACCTTTGAGTTTTGGCTTCAGGCAAAGTAGGTGAAATGATGTGTTTTGGAGATGAATGCTCTTGCAGGAGGCAAGATGTAGCTTGCAGGAGAACATCTGCAACCAATCCATTCTGTATGAGATGGGGCCAAGACTTGTTTGTATCTCAGTACCTGTTCAAACATGTTGTAGCACAGCAAAAAGAGGTTTTGAATGCATTGAGAAAAGGTGGGTAAGAAGGGAAAGAGACATCAAGCTGAATGTTTGCTTAATAGCTTTGATTTCTTCATTAAACTTTTAAGCACTTTAATAATTTGATTAGCTGCTTTCAGAGAACTATAGAATTTTTTTTTTTCTTCATTAAAAGAAAAGAGAGAAACCCTACTCATCTTGGTGCTGCAAAATGAGCTTGCTCTCTGGCCTGGAGTGAATCTGGTAACCATTCACTACCTTTGTGTACCCACCCTGAGGACTGTTGGTGGAAGGATGTTCTGTAATGCATTGATCAAAGAGTGTGCAAAGATTTAGTTACCAGGCTGACTGCCTGGACACCAGAATGCGGCTTCCCAGTCGAATACTCCTTGCCAACTGCTCCCATCCTCTTTGTTCTGCAAGACCTGAATGTGGAACGAACATCCAGCAACTGCTGTTTGCAGAGCTCATTTGCCTGCCTTTAATTGTGCACTTGAAATGCCTCTTTCTCAAAGCCTGTGGCAGTGTAGAACAGTTATATGACTCAGGAGCAGCTGAAGTGGTGAGGTTGGTAATAGAGGTTCTCATAATGAGGTTCTCATAGCCACTCTGAGCTCTGTGGTTTTTCTTTTTTTTTTTAAGCTGACCCCCACGATGCACGTGCAGCTGTATTTCTGGTTTGCACATATAACTAATGTGAATTTTGACTGTTCAGACTGTGTGACTGGGATCTGTTGTCAGTGGAGTGTAGCAACTGTTGCTCAGATCATTTTCCTTGTCTTATGGGCTGGATTCCTTGCTGAGGAACTGGGGGGAACTCATTTGGGCTGTATAGGGTGGAGAACGTGAACACAGTGTCTCTGAAGTCCTACCAGAGGGAAGGGGCATGCATTCAAAATGCTCTGTTCTATGTGGATGGTTGGTTGGTTGGTTTTTTGGGTTTTTTTGGGTTTTTTTTTTTTCCTCCTCCTTGTCTCACACCAAATCCTGCTGTGACTTTGCTAAAAGTGCTTGCTTAAGCAAGGCGGCCCTGGTCATGTGCTAATGTTCTTCAAGGCCCAAACACACACGTGAATTAAGGAACTGCAAGATGCAGAAATGCCTGTCCTCTGCCTTTGATGTAGACAGGGCTCTACCACTGCGCGTTTACTCACTATGCGGTTACTCTTATCCCTGCGTCTGCATGCATTTTTCAAGTCCAAGTGACTCTTAGTGCCGTTGTTCAACTGTGTTCTCTGGCCAGCTTCCAGGAGGGCCTCCTACGGCTTGTCCATGCTTAGCAGGTGGACACCTATGCTAGAGATAGCCTTAGGCTCTATGCCACGCGGCATGGACTTGCCAGGCTGCGCCTAGAACTGCTGTGTCTGTGCAGTGCCGCAGCAACGGGTCGGGTTCATTAGCTCTGGCACGTCGCAACTTGGGAGTGACAGTCTGGGTGCTGTGCAGAGATGGCTTGGCCATGTCTGAACTCCTTTCTCCTGCATGTCACGCGCTGGTTTAGCACGTGGCAAGCCAGCAGCCCCTGCAGCTGCGCTATGGGCCTGCCTTTAGCAGGCCTTGAGCAAGAACTCTGCTTGCTTTTGCCTTGCCCTGCAAAGGAGCATCCTGATCTAGAAAGGCAATCGAGGATGTGTTCAGGTGCAGATTGCACCTCACTCCCCATGCTTAAGGCTTTAAGTGGCCCTCGTGTCCTTCCTGCATGAAAAGCCCAGTGTGTAATTTGAGTTTCCTGTGTGGGTCTCTGTCCTGATGTGCCGGTGACTCGTGCGATCTTCCGTTTCTGCCTTCAGAGCTGTGTTGCCATGACGGTCTCGAGCAGCAGCAGAGCTCGTCTGTGGAGAAATCTTCTGGAGAAAGTTTTCAAAATGGTTGGCTATCCAGGGTTTTCTCTGCTTGCTTTGGAGCTCCCATCCCAAAATCACCAAGCAAGGTGGCCAAATATACATGGTGGGAATGACACTCTTAATCAGGCAGTGGCTTAACTTTCAGATTTTATCCTCCTGTACAAACACCACCTTGTCACCAGATTCCTCTAGGCACCCCTGTTCCACACATTGAAACCTCTGTTTGCTATTCTCTGAATTTCATGATAAAGTTATGCTTCCCAGCCCACTACTACAATGTGAAAATGATCCCTCTTGCTTTTGCAAGGACTTTTCAAGGAGCTTGCTCTTTGGAGAGACAGCACATGGAGAAGCGTACATCAGCCTGTGTGGGAATGGGGCGGGGAAGCTGTTTTTTTGTCTGTTTTTTGTTTTTTTTTTTCCCTTGGCCACATGAGCAGCTAAAACCTGTAACCTACAGGAATTAGAAGCTCCATGCAGAAAATTAGCTTAGGTTGGTGGAAGAGTTGAGATCGCATTTTTCTTGGCTAATTAAAGGATTAAAGGTGCAGAGATTGAGAGTGAACTGTCAGTGTGCTACAGAAGAGAGCCTTTGATGGTTGAATCAGACTTGAGATTAAACAAATTGCATTTAAATAAGAAATATGTGGCAACAGTTACAGCCTGGCTGGGCCTCTATCATTTGCTGTTCTCCAGGGTCAGGTAGCTGGTGTGCTGTGACTATGGCTTTTCTTCCCTCATCAGCTGGCTTCTTCCCAAATGTCTCCCTTTGGATTGTTTCTATATGTTACCTCCATGCTTTGTAAAACTGGGCTTATTTCTTTTCACCCAGTGCTTTGTGCAGTGGAGCCTCGTATGCTACTTTACATGATGATGACGATCTCGTGGCCCATCATAGCAGTAATATGGTTGCATCCTTGTGGTGTGTTTTGTCATATCTCTGATCCTATTTAGGGTTTTTGCATGCTGGTGCTTTGCTGTCTGCAACTAGAGAGCTAAACACTTGTTCGCCTGTGGATTCTTCTGTTGTTCGGTTGTGAAGCTGGTAGATGGAAAGTTTTCTGGGTTATGCTGCTAGTTTAGTGGTGTCCTCCTCTACCTAGTGGTGGCTGATAAAATTCTGCAGAGGTAGTTAGCTTCTGCAAGTTCGAAGTCCTTGCTTGCTTTGGTGCCAGTTGATTGTCTTCAATAGGCTATACTTGCAAATGGCTTGCCAGTGTTGGTCCTAATCTTCTTCCCACCTTCTCATTTGGATAGCATTAAAATCAGAGTTGCTAAGGGCCTATTTCTAAGCCTTACCCTTGGTAGCTCTTGCAGTGGTGCAGGGTCATGAGATTTATGGTAGCTATCTCAGGACAGAGCTTGCGTTCTGCACAGGCAGGAATTCATTTGCACAGTGTCATGCAGGGCAACAGCATGTTCTGTCCATGGAGGCTTTGCACCTTTCTCTGATGCATCATGTATGAGCTGTAAGGAAAATGGGAGTGCCAGCCAGTGTGAGCCAATAACTTCTTCTGATGTTGCAACTCTGTCTTGTTTTGCTCCTTTTTATTTATTTTCAGTGAGGAAGGGGCTTGCCTTTAGTTACCCTCAACCCATATAAGATTGTGAGGGGGTTTTGTTTGCTTTTCTTGTTGGGAAGCTGGAGGAAATAGCAAAATTGAAGCTGATGAAAAAATCGGCTGGGATTCCATAATCACTCAAAAACATGGCATTACTTACTAATTGGGTGTGGTTAGTTGGGAAATCTGACTTTAAAATTATGTTTCCCAGGGAACTATTCCTGTTCTCATCGTTATCCAGTAACAAAGACTGTTTTTTTTGTTTGGGAAAGCAGTCTTGCTTTGAATGGGATATTTCTTCTCACAAAGCATCCATGGCTTGGGGTCTTCAGAACTTACAGTTTACAAATGGAGCAGCACAGAAGTAGTGAGGTCTGTAGGGGCAAAGAGCTGTTTGGTGTTTTTCTTGGAAAGCCATCTTCAGATTGATCACGGGGATTTGCATCCAAATCCACATTCATTAGTGTTATGTTTCCATTTAGGTCATGTAGATGACATGATTATCTTTCAGTTACAAAGTGAAATCAATTGCTAGGTATTGAGAGACTTGGTGTAATCTGTTTCCAATATTTTATAGATCTGTAACTATGTCATGAAGAGTTTGGGCAATTATTCCTGATGAGTTTACCTAACAGGCTTGTAGATTTGCTTGCAAAGTGCATCCAGGTCCATACAAGCTTGCTTTATGCATTCATGTGTTCTTGCCGAAATTATAAAGCAACCTCAGAATTGTCCAAAACAGGCATGGACTATGCTGTGTTCAAGCCTTCCATTTCTCGTGTGACATGTTACTGCATATCTTCCATTGGCTTGCATGTCAACTGAGATCTCATTTTCCATTCTTCTCTTGGGGTGGAGGAGATGCAAAACTGAAGATTTTTAGTTCTGTAAGAGGGATCGGAAGGACTGCTGCTAACATTTTCCAGACTCTTTACAAACCTTCTTCCCTTTCTAAATGTTGCTCTGCAAATGTTTGTCTTCCCTTAGCCGCCGCAGTTGCATAGCTTTAGGGCTGCTGGTGAGCATGAGAAAAACAGGAGGAATATCCCAAGCCTGGGATAGTCTTGTTGCTCCTCCTAGCAGAGAAGATGCCACAGCATTGACCTCACTAGCTGCCTGGGGGTGCAGTACTGTGCTCTGTAGCTGGGGACGTCTTGATGTCCTGATGGCTGCTATGTTCCTCAACATGGTTCTTGACAAACTGTTTCCCACAGCGTGTAGGAAAATCAAAGTCACAGTTCAGTAAAGCACCTGAGTGAATGCATAGCTTCTAGCACGTGAATATTCCTTGTGAATCTTTTGGGTTTTGTTGGAGTCAGCAAGGCTGCTCCCATCCTTAAAGGTAGGCATCTGCTTAAATACCTTGCTGAATCATGTCTTGACTTTGAAAGTAGGCTCAGGAGAAACCACATCAGTTGACTCAAGGACTGTGCTTAGCTAGGTCATTGAGGATGGAAGGAGAGGGTTGGAAGAGGAGGATCTGGGTAAAATACAGATCCCAGAACCTTGCAAATGCTGGTGATAGCTAGTGACTATGTTTTTGTCTGACTTCCCTGCTATTCATCCAGAAGCTTAATTGTGCAAATAAAATGTTTAAAGGTTTGACTTAGTCACCATTCATCGTAAGTGTGCTGGAGCTGCTGTCATCCTTTATTGATCTAGCTTAGATTTGCATTACTGCATTTTTATGTTCTCGGTAAAACCAGGACTTGTTTAGTTAGGCATGATTTTTTTTTTTTTTTTTTTTTTTTACCTAATTCTTATGTTTTCTCTGTGACTCAGAACTACAGTATAGCCTCATTGGGTTGGCAAACCCAGAAAACAAAAGGACACTTATGGAAATGGTTTGGTTCAATTTGGATTCTCTGTCTTGTAGGAGGAGGAGAGGACCCTTAATCAGGTGGTCTTCATATGGAAGAAGAAAATTTGTCCCTGCTCAGTGTCTGCATGTTAGTTTGTTGCCTTGCTCACCATCCTGGGCAAAAAACTTTTGCTGGCTTTTTGCTTTAATTATCAATGAAATGCTCTGCAAGCAGGAGAACAATATTTGCATAGATGTAATTCTGGAAATTGAGTGTAATGTGATCAGGAAATGGGACAGGCCCTGGCTATTATCATGGAAGAGACTTGCTGGTACCTGCACTTTGTTTCAAATGTAATAAGATCTGACTCAGGAAAGTTTCCTGGACGTTAATAGAGAAAACTCAGCGCCCTTTTGGCAAGGCACTCACACTAATCTTTCTGCACGGGAACAAAAGAGATTTCTTCCAAATTTGTAAATCTGTTCCGAAAGGGTTGCCCACAGTACACTCAAGATTTAGAGGGAAATGGTCTCTCTTGACTGTGAAAGGCAGGGGCGTGTGCGTGTGTGTGTGTATGTAGGACTTTCTTTTTCTGAAATAGAAGCCAAGGAACAAGGTGCTTGTATGTGCTGCCAGTGAAATCTCAGCGGGAAGACATGATGCTACTTGCAAGGTATGCACAAGACAAGACCAGAGGCGCCGCGGTGCTTGATTACTGTCAAGGGCTCAGTTGGAACTTGCCCTTGCTCTTTGGCCTGCAGCATTTATGTAGAAATTGGGGACGCTGCTGCTTGCTTCCAAAGCTTTGCCTTGATGGGTCCTGCCCACATCTTAGGTGGGGAGGAAGGAGAGGGGGCTCAGGGCCTATGAAGTAAACAGGAAAATTACTCACCTTAATGATGCATTTCGCTGGCACTGCTGTGTTGAGAGCCTGTCAGATTTAATACTTTCTGTCTTTCCTCCTTTGTTATAATAGAAGGATGAAGTGGAAGGGTACCTGTACTTTCCCTCAAGTGGTATAAATGGGAGGGAAGGAAGGCAAGTAGGAGAGAAAGGGGATTGCCTTTTTCCATCAGAGCCGTTCAGTCCTTGTTGAAAGTGTTCGTACAGAAGAGAACTCATTGACTGACTTCGCTGGTGGCCCCATATTCTATCAGAGCTTTCAAGTTCACAGTTGAGACCCTTGCCCCCCCCATTTAGCTGCTGTTCCTGCTCCGTGGGATGCAGTGGCTGGTTCCCCACTCAAGGGACAGACAGAGAGCAATCATGCACTTGGTGACAGCATGACGTTGAAGTAGGCATGTCTGTCCAAGAAAATACCCACACGATCATCAGCCTGCTCAAACTGCTTAGTGGATTTTAGAGGCACAGTGTCTTGCTTTCTGCTCAGGGAAGACCTAATGTGATTTGGCTGATATGATTGATGATATGATGGCTAATGTGATTTAGTATGGCTGATAAACCCTATGTTTCACAGGGGGTGGTCTCAGATGTTTTCGCGTTTTCTGGGCTGGGCTGTGGTGCCCCAGAGCTCTCACACTGGCTCTGTCTGACCTATGGCTTTGGATGGAAACTTTGGATGAAGAAAAGAGCTAGAGAGGGCTACTGTGGGAGAGCCCTGAGCTGTCACATTCCACAAATTCAGGATCTGAAGGTGCGTGTTGCACTATCTGAGGAGACAGGAGTGCTCAGGCAGACCTGCCAGCTTTCCCTCTGGATGAATGTTGCTGAAAACTGGGCTCTTTGAAATGAATCTGATATCCCTTGCTTGCACTGAACCACACTGTCTGGAGATGTCCTGCAGTTTGTGTCGGTAATGTGTTCACCTTTGGAAGGGTTGTTGCTGGACCATCCGGAATGGGGAAGGAAGCTGATTCTCCACATAGGTTATGGATGAATGAAAGAGGGATCTCTTATGGTCACTTGCACAAGGCTTAATAGGTCACAGAAGTCTAACTATGTCTTTAGGAAGGCAAGGAAGAGTACAAGTCATCTGTATGTGAACTCCTTCAGGGTTTATGTGTCCTTTTAGTAGAGTCCATTGAATCTAAATCAAGAATGAGTGAACAGGAAAGAAAATGTGTCTAGGCAAAGGTTTTAAGTATGATAGGTCAGAAGACATTAAACCTCGTTTTAGCTTTGAATTGCTTGAATTTTCTCTCCTGTGCCTGCATATCAGAATGAGAGTGTGCAGAGGCAACCAGTTGCATCCCCGCTGAGCCTGTCACTGACCCAACTGGGAAGATGGGCCCATAACAGACCCTCACCCTTGCAATATGCTGACCCTGTGGCATTTGTAAGTAGGTCAGCCCTTTGGCATGAGCCAGAATTTGGGTGGAAATTTGTCACCATCTAGCAAAGTGTCCTGCTTTCCGGGGTGTTGAATGGCTGGTGCAGCCTGTGGCAGAGTTCCTGATACCTCTGGGTCTGACTCTACCCCTAAATTGCAAGCTTGGGATGTTGCTGATTGAAAAGACTACGTTTCCAGAACAACTTCATTGTCTTTTGTTTTGGTTTGTTTTTTTGGTTTTTTTTTTAACATGTTCTCATGTCCAGCTTGGCTTCCCTCTGCTGTAACAGATACTGTACTAACAACTCATTTGGTTTCCTCTGAGATATTAATGAAATCCCCTTATTTGCAGATGACGGAACCTAAAAGAGTTTTGGAGTTAGATCTTATATCTGACATTTCCTTGTAACCTGCTTCCTCCACTTCATCTTCAGCTGATATGGAGCTATCTGAACCTGTGATTGTTGAGGACCCAAAGAATATGTCTACTTTCTAGAGGGCTGCAAGGCTCAATCTGCTTGTCTGGGACTCTTACAGCTGACTCATGTTGATGAAACCAGGCTGGATTTGGTGGAAGCAGGCTTGTTTTAGAGGGATTTAGGACATTTGCTTTGCCCTTTTCTTATCTTAATCGAGCATGGACAGAAGCAATCAGTAGCGACAACCTCTGTGTGCTGTTGCGGTTCTTCCCTCTGTATGGTTGAGTTGATCACCCTTTGTCTTTCAGCAGGGGACAAAAACCACGGGGAGATGCACTAAAAGTTGGTGTCTGATTACTCCAGACAATGTTTCCTCTGGCTGGTTAAGAGTTCTTGCAGTTTGGCTGGTAGGATGGAGCGTGCTGGAACACGCAGGTTTGAAACAAGTGAGATCTGGGAGGCTAATAGGAAGCAAACAGCAGCCTTCCTTTTTGGCTGAACCTGAGACAGATGATTGTAAGAAGGTTTAATCCCCCACGCCAAGCTAGGAGGAGGTTTGAAATGGCTAACCTAGGCTTTACTTGAAGCAGTCTGTGAGCAGAACAGGTTCTGGTGCTCAGTACTCGAGGCTGATGTTGTGCACGTGAGTCAGCAGCAGTATGTGGTGGGGTGGGTTTGCTGTGGGAAGCCTGGATGTGTTCTTTCCAGTTCATTTCTGGAGTCTTTTATAAGAAAAGTCTCGTTTTCTTTAAAATATGAATTGAATCAGACCTTTTTGAAGTCTAGGTTAGGCTTCACAAATGCCCCTATGCAGAGGCATGCTGGCTTAAGCAGGTGGCAGTTAACAGTGCTGCCAAAAGTTACACATATGCAGAAGGGTATTTTTTGCTAAATCAAGTCTTGGAAGTTTTTACCTGCCTCTTTGGTGAATATGTTCTGGTGTAATGAGTAGAACTGGGATTATTGCTGGTTACGTCACTGTCAGTGTCTCTAGCTGCTGTGACACTTGGTGTCACACTAATCAACTTACCGTTTCATGTAAACAAACACACGTGGTCGTATATGTACTTGCTTGCATTACCTGCAGGCAGGTGTCTGCATTTTGTATAGATGCAAATACTTGTACCTTCAGTGTAGCACTTTGTTTGCAGTGGGTTCCCCTCCTGCTAAGAGGATGTGAAACAGCTGAGTGCGTTTGAGGACGGTGGAGCTGTGAAATGCAGTGGAATAGTCCATGGAACTTCTTGTGTGTTCACTGTAATGATTCAGATTCTTGCTGTGAAGTTTTGGCTTGCTAGTTAGTGTTCAGTGATTGAAACTGGCGTTTTTCAGTTCCAATTTTAACTAACATTTTAGTCTAATTTTGTTTACTTCTCACTATTCTGCCCAAATGTTAATGCTTCATAGCCTTTAGGTGAGTTTGGGTAGGTGGTGTGAAGAGTGGGCTTCCCACAGTGAATGTTTCTTAGTGTTGTATCTTCTTTGGTAGTCAAACAGGTTGGTTTTGTTGTATTTTTGTAATACAGAAGATGCTGGGAGACCTAAATATCAACTTGAGAGTCTGCGAGTTGAACAGGTTAAAAAAAGAGCCTGTGTTCAATCCCACCCTGCCCTGTCTAAAAAAAAATGAAAACCAAAACAAACAACAACAGCAAAATCCTAAAAAAAAAACCCCAAACAAACAAAAACAACAACAAAAAATTATTGACATAGTGCAGCATGAACTCCCGTGAATGGAAGGCTTTATCTGCAAAATCACCCTAAAGAAAAGTCCTTTGAGAAAGGAGATGCCACAAAGACAGTGTTTTATTGATGGCTTGTAAATTGACTGTGTTAATGTCAGTTAATCAGCAGAGCCTATGAAAATAACATCACAGGGATGTGCAGGGGCACTGATCCTATGGGAATCAGCACAGAGCTGGGAGCCTGGCACGCTTGTGAATCTCATGTGCTTTGGCCTGTTATATTGCATCAGAGGGAACCATGCTATGGCCAGGACAACTCTTGGGTGTTTTGTTTATGTGTGTAAACTTGTGTTTGCAAGAAAGGTATCTGAGAGTGTACCTCAGATTTTGGGTAATGACATAAAATAAATGCTCCCTGTGGAAGCTACTTCATTCAGTGAAAATTGCACCGTCAGTGGGCATTTGCTGTGACCCACAGGGGAAAATGATGTTCAGCAGTGGCTCAGCTTTGGCTTTCAGCTCATTCACCCTTGTTTCTTACCTCATCCATACTAGCAAAATGTTCTGTGTGAAGCAGCCTATCAGAAATGTAAATTACTAGACATTGTTAGCATCTGAAACTTATTTGGGTACTGCTAAAGTTTCAGTTTAGAAACTGTCAGAGAAGCTGGATATGAAACACAAGCGGAGTGTGAGCTGAGTGTGCAAGGTAAGGTCATTTGACTGCAGGAGTCTTATGGTTTTGGTTTTTAAAGAAATTAATTTCTAAAATATTTTTTAAATAAAATAGACCAACAAAGGAAAATAGCTTAACTAACAAAATCGGATAGTAAAACCTTCCTTTACAAGCCATCACTTTGTATCAAAAAACATGTAAATAATTCCTAGTTTGCCTCTGAAGATTTCCATCAGATTTTTTTTTTTTCCCTTAAGTCTGGGATAGTTTTCAGTTAATTCTTTTTTCTTGTTCATTTTAAAAAGTGTTTTCAGGACAAACCTCAAGACCTTCATTTGTTGATGAAATAAGTCTGTAGATATGAAACTGAAATGTAAGAGCCCTCAAATGTAAAGTTTTCAATTTTACAGCTGTTTCACAGTGCAAAAGTTGTATGGGAAAATATCAGTGTCACTTCTGTTATCATTGTGGCTTTGCTGGCAACCTTAGGTAGGAGTATTCATAAAGCAGATAAGTCACTTTGAATTAAAACCTCTGGGGAGCCTCAAACAAGATGCTGAAGTATTGTCACAAGAATGAGCTTGTTTTCCTAAAGATGGGAGAATCTAGCGGATGCTCTGAATTCAGTATTTTGGGGAATTTCAGGGGGTCTCCTACAGCATCACCGCTTGTGTGTGTCCCTGTGCACACTCTTCTCAGGCTGCTTTAGCACTGTCCTCTGAGACAGAGTGTGTGGGGTATTTGCGGGATGGTGGGGGGGACTGGATGGGAGTGCGGTGCAGAGGAAATCATGGGAGTTTGTACGGGGAGGGGGAACACGGAGCTGCCTCTCTCCACAAAGGCAGGTAGGTGGTTGTGCAGGCAGCTCCGCGCTGCCAGAGGGGAAAAAATAATCCTTTTCTCTCCCTTTGCATCGCGCGATAGCACAAGGCAAGAGCTGCACCAGCTCAGCCGAGCACAAGCGCCCCTTTTCAGCAGCTCGCTGGGCAGCACGGCTTCCCCCCAAATCCCCGCCCGAGGGCTGAGCCCCGCGGTTACCCACAGGCGGTAGGGAGACGGCGAGCGACCCCCCCAAGGGGCTGCAGGCAAGGATGGGATCCGGCGCACCAGGCACCGGCCCGCTGAATCCTTGTCCGCAGGCTACGTTTCTCCGTTCTCCTCCCTGCTGCCCCTCCTCTTCCCCAGTTACCTAAGCAGGTCAACACACATTTTATATATATATATATTATTATTATTATTATTATTATTTTTCACTAAGGTATCCAAGGTGCAGCACCAGCTGCCGTCGGCGTCCGGTCCGGCGGTGGGAGCGGCCCTGCCCCGGAGCTGCACCGACACGTTCCTTCACGCTTCTCCTGTTTCTCTTGCGGTTTTCGCGGCGCTGCCTGTCCCCACGCAGCTCGTGGGTCGCGTCCCCCCTCCGCCGTCCCCTCCGTGCTGCCGGCCGGGGGGACGCGGGGCCCACCTGCCTGATGTCAACATCTCGCAGGGTGAGGCCGGGGAGGAATGTGCCGCTCCCAGCTCGGGCGCAGGTAATTAATCCCTGCGACTGACAGGTGGCAACAGGCGGCCTTTGGCTGCGGCTCTTGGGGAAAAGCGCTCGGAGGAAGGATTTTAATAGCTCATCAGCACCGTTCGTGCGCGCCCGGCGAGGCGCGGGGTGCGCGGCGGCAGGGACGGGGAGGGGGCGGAGGAGCTCAAGGGGAAAACGAAGTTTAAGCCTCCGCAAAGGCAGGTGCCCTTTAGTGGATCGCTGCCCATCCCTAAGGGAGAAAAAGAAAGTGAGGCGTTTTTTCCTTTGCCCCGGGGAAAAGTTTAGTAAATGTCTGCAAAGCGCTTGTGGAGCTGCATCAGCATCTCCTGCCGCTCACATCCTCCCCGGCTGTTGCCTTGTGGTTTCACCTTCAGGCAGGGGATGCTCACAGGCCCATCTCGCTGGTGTGGTGGGCTGTGAGTCTGGGGGTTGTCATTGCCTGTGGTGAATCTGGAGGCACGTGAAGGCTGACGACCTCTGGACCTCTCTGTCATGCCCATGGTTTGACCGTTGGCAATGTCTGCTAGCAGCAAGCTGTCTGCTTTTCTCTGGAGCCTGATGAGACAGAGAACTTCAGCCTGGAGCTGCAACGCTTCATCTAGTGAGTGCTGGGGTTAAGGTTATGCTAAGCTGAAGGTTAAATCTGGCAGGAGATGTCCACATCTGCAGCACTACTGCGAAAGCTCGTCTTGGGCTTCCCTGCTGAACGTGCTCTGTGTGTAAGTCAGGTCCTAAGATCCACACACACGTGTATCTGGTCCCAGACATGCTCACAGCAATTTTTGGCAAATGAAAAGTTAAATCAGTGCTCATCAAAGCAAAAACATTTAAGGTGCATGAGTAAATCTCAGTTTTTATTCTGAGTGGATAACTTCCCTTCTTCCTACTGCCTTTTTTCTCTTAAGAGAATACACTTTATACAAGTGATTTGCTATTTCTTTGCATCTTCTTGTGCTCATCTGTGAAGACTTTGCAAGTAAATGTTGCTTTCCAACTCTTCTAGCATGTTCTTTTTTTCCCATTCTTGGAGTTAGTTTCATGGGGAAAAAGCACGGCTGACCGATGGCTTTGAAAACGTATAGTAAAATGAATCTAGTGTTTAACTGAGTTGAACTAAAACGTGACTTCTTGAAAGAACTATGCAAAAAGTTTGAAAGACCTGTTGATCTGAGCACAAGGGGCTCAGGGAGCTGTCAAGCCATAAGCCAACCTCTGGGATCACCTTCAAGTTGACATCCATCAGCATTCACAGAGCTGGCTGAATCCTGCTCCTTTTAAAGACTTAGGGGCCATAATCCCTTAGCTAGATCAGATGGTAAAACAGATATTAAATGCAGATTTTCAAAGTAGTGCTTGGGGAATTTCATTGCATCAGTTTTGCAGGGGAACTGAATGCTTAGTGAAAAGCCATTCCAGCTTGTATTGTATAATACCAAGCGCTTACTTCCAGAATACTTCTGTCATTTCTAGCATAAATTCTCCATTTGGGAGGTGAAAAGTGTTTTGTTTTCTCCTTTAAACACTTTGTTGACACATCTTCCGGAGAAGGGGCTTGCTGAGAAATCAGACAGGTGTTGCCTGATGGTGGCTGGCGCGTGTGTATTGTGATACTGAATTACCAGCCAGGGTGCCAAGAGTGGGTAATACAGTATGTCTGCACAGGCAGGTGGGGAGGGCAGGGCTGCAGGCACTGGAATGTTTTCTTCTTTCCTTTTAAAACATATTATTAAGCAAAAAGCTAGATTCACTGTTGTTCTTAGCAATCTCTTGAAGTCTGCTTATTTGGGCATGACATGCAGCACTCAAACCCCGAAGAACAGTCTGAGCCAAAGCTCTTTCTTCGCCCTGTCGAGCGGATAACACGTCGCCAGGCTCCGCTCTTTTGTTTTAAATAACTTTTTGGTCCGTACATCTGGTAGAAGTTGTGTTTGCACTCCTTAGGCTGTTGGCACAACTTTTTTCCTGCTGCTAGATAATGACTACTGTCATCTTATTAAAGGACAGGTTTGTTGATTGGGTCACGCTCGTTTTCCCATTTTTGCTCCTAATTAATTTTCCTACAATAGCAAGTAACAGAAGTGCGTTGATTAACGATCATGTTCTAGATTTCTGGGAATTGCTGGTCTCGTGATTTTTACCCTTCATAGTTTAACGGTTTGTGAGTTCCTGTAGCAACATGGTGGGCAGGGGGACTGTCACTTCCTGCAAGGTGGGGTGGTTTGGGGACCGCAGGGGAGAGGCATATGTGCCAAGAGGGCCAACCCTTGCTTACACAGACAGCTCCTGCCTTGGGGCTTTTTTTCTGGTACTTATTTGCTTTGAAATCTATATACAATATCCTGGTTTGCTCTATGGACATAATGATTATCACCAATTCTGTACGAAGCCACCATGACCTAGTTGTTCGCATCTATTTATGCCAATAGATGGCTGGGCGTCAGGTTACCCACGGTTGCAGCAAAGTTGGCAGGGTGGGAAACTCAAGCCCCTTAATGTCTGACAGCAGGTACCCCGTGGACAGATTTACACCGGTGTTAAATGACCGGCCACTCGACGATTACATGCTCACGGGCGGCTGTGCCTGGGGTAGATGTGCAATCATGGCCCTGTGCCACGGCCCTGAGCCCTGTGTAGTGCCCATGAGGCTTGACCTCCTCTTGCAATCGGGTGACAAAAAGACAGCTGGGCCATGTCCTGACCATGTCCTGAAGCAGAGGTGGGCTCTTGATCACCCTCTTTCTCTGACATGCCAAGTTCAAGGTGTTGGTCAGAGCCTGGTGCTCTTGCATCTGCCCTGTGTGTTGGGGATGTATATATATGCTGTTTGACCTGGAGCCTCGGTGTTCATCCTAGTGTTGGGCACCTCTCTTGTCTTTCTGGAAGCAGTGATTTTTATTTTTTTTTTCTCCTCCTTGTAACCCCAGCTTTCTGTCTTCTTAAGATATTATACATAAAATTACAGTCAACACGAGTACTGCTGATCCATAACCAAGGGGTGTGTATCTCCTTCCAGTTGTTCAATTCTCCGAATGCCTGCAGATGGTGGATACATTGACTCCTGGTGTGTGCTGTGCCCTCCCTGCACCATCACCCTTCCATATTTATGCTTTTATTTCAGCCCATCACCTTTAGATGCCTGATTTCTTTACACTTCAATGATGTTAAGGTATCCAAATGATTGGTTGGCTTTTTGAGATTTTGAGGCTTTGTGTCCTTGAAACCTTCTCAGTGCTGTTAGCAAACTGATGTGTTGAGGGAAACAATACTTTCTAAATTTTCTTCCTCTTTCAAATACAAGTGATTCTTTTCCTACCTGTTGAGATGAATAGACAACATAGTGAGCTCACTCTTACCTTCAGTAAGAAATTGCTTTTTAATTAAAAAACAATAAGGAATTTCAGGTTTAAAAGATGTACGATATAAATCACCATCTAGATCTGTTTCGCAACTCTTTTTTTTTTTGTAATTGTTTGGCATGTTCCCCATTTCCGCGGGCTGGGTAAATCCTTTGTGGGTTTAATCTCTAGCCTGCAGGCACATAAAATACATTGCACAATTTGGCCTTTGCATCTTAAAGATTATTTTTTTTTCCTTAGTTTAAATACCTCTAGCATCTTCTCTGCTCTATGGCAGGGTGGCATTGAGTGAGGAGGGAAGGGACCGGCTTGGCTTATTTTTAATCCCCTTCTCCTACCCAGTGTGTCTCTCCCAGCTTCAGTTTTTCCTATGTTAGCAAGATGTACACTTTGAAATGCAAATAATCCCTGGATATCGGTAGCTAATCCTTCTGTTGCTGCATTGCCCGACACCCACCCGTGCATGCACCAGCTCTTCCCATCCTGGCAGGGTGGATGGCCAAGTTGTGCTCTCGACCTGTATGAGCCTGTCAGTGCTCTGTTTGAACAGATGGGACCATGGCTATATCAGCCATGGCTGCTACAGTCATTTTTTTGAGGAGAAAAAAACCACCTTGGGGCTTTCGCTTTTCTTTCTCTGCGAGAACCAGAGAGATGGAAGAGCGGAAATGCCAGCAATTCCTGTGGGTTACGTGGTTAGAGTTACTGGGAGAGCTCTGTGCTCGTGAATGTCTGAGCACCAGGAGAAAACTGAATGCTTCTGGAGTGGGGTGCTGATGAAAACTGCCATAATTTGCAAACTTGTACAGCGGAGCAGACTGGAGTGTCTCCTTGATGGGGCACATCCAGAAAAATGGATTCGGGTTAGACTATGCTGAACCATATAAGAGTTTCCTAGTGATCGTTCCTGCTAAGCATCTGCCCTTATTTCAGTGCTGTTTTTTGAACAGAAATCAATGACTTCAGCCCATGGCTTAATGTTTTGCTGAGTAAAGGTTTCCAGATGTGAACATACTTCAGGAGAATGCTGCACCACTGTTACTGTTTTAGTGGGGAACATCTTAAAAGAGGGAGTCTAATACATTCCAAATTAGCACAGAGAGTAGAAGCATCTTGTTCTGCTCCAGGTGTTCATTGCCAACCCCAGGACTATCACAACCTCTGTTTTGTAGCCAGCTCCTGGGTTATGCTTTAGGTTTCACCTTGGACCTGGTCTTCGGGCTGTTCAACTCTCCTTGGCTTTGACATTTATTTATTCTTGTTGTTATTATTATTATTTTTCCCCTTCATGGACACAATGCTTTGAGTTTAGAAGTGAGGAGGTTGCTATATAGATGATAGGAGAGGTATGAGATGCTTTTAAAACATGACTGAAACGTCAGATATGGCACAGCTCTCAAATTACTCACGGTCTTGCTTTCAGGTACTGTCCAATTTCAAGGTTCATGTTTTCATTCCCCCCCTCTGCAAAAGTAGGAGGGTTTATTACAAAACAGGATTAAATGCTTTACACATGTGGTTTCCAATGCTTCCAGGATTACGGGGTGTTGTGAAAAGAATAGTGTCCGTTTTGTTAGGCGGGTAATGTACGTCCCTTGGAAAAGGGGGGTGTGTGCTCAAGAGAAATAAAGACTGTATTTGTAGTAGTCTTTATTGGAAGATTTTTGCCTTTGGGAAAGCTAAGATGTAGATTTATACTCTGCTATTCTAAATGGTCTGGGGGTTTTTGCAGCTTGTCTGTAGGTGTGGCTATTGACTGAATAAATGCAATGCATATGCAATAGGTGGTACATTCAGCTATGTGTGCAAACCCATCTCCATCCTCCTGGCACACCTCCACCTCTCGCTGAACATCCTGACTCTGTCTTGCTCTTTTCCCCCATCCAGTATTCCACCGAATTGAAAAAGTTGTACTGCCAGATCGCCAAGACATGTCCCATTCAGATCAAAGTGATGACCCCACCGCCTCAGGGAGCCGTCATCAGGGCTATGCCAGTCTACAAGAAAGCTGAACATGTCACCGAAGTGGTCAAACGCTGCCCGAACCACGAGCTGAGCCGCGAGTTCAACGAGGGTAAGGAGGGCAGTGTTTTGCTGGCAGCCCCTCTTCAAAGCTGCGTGACTGATGAGCAGCGGGTGTGGGGATTTGGCAGCAGCTTCACAGCAAACCCGCTGGAAGCAGACACCCCTGCGACATCTTTCGCAGCTTTTTATTTCCCGTGCTTAGCAGGAAGCCTCATGCTATACTTTAGCTGTCCCTGTGCAAACACGTCCTTGGGAAGAAAGTACTGAAATAAACTTCCACGCCTGCCCAGGTTGGATGGATGTCTGTGCCCATGGCAGGCAGTGCCCTCCTGGCAGCCTCTCCCTTTTGCTCCTGCAATGAGAAGCAGCTGTTCTTGTGCTCAGGAATGAGCTTCCACGTCTCTGGGACAGGGATCTAGTAACAGGATGCAATATCATCTCCAGTCCTTAATCCACGCCTCAAAGACGGAGGGGCTGTTTATCTCTAACAGGATAACACTAAGTGCCAGCATCAACTGTAGGCAACCTTCCTGCACATTTAATGCTATCAGTTTAGTATTCATGTTTTAATCTTTTACTCGCTTCTCCTCATGTTAGTGAAGTAGCAGCTGTTTAAAAAATGTCCTGGGGTTTTCTGCAAACTCATGGGTTGGGCTCTGTTTTGCCATGGCTGCTTAAGTTCACATAAGTTCACATACGCATCTGTTTTATTCTACGTGCATTATTTATCTCCTACTGTAAAAAAACATGGTTGGTGTCAGTTAGCAGGATGTTTTAGGAGACTAGATCCCTTTGCTGGTTACAATGCAGCCAGCTAGACAAGCCCCAAAATAAGCAAGGACTTGGGAGTGTAAAATCAGAGTGGAATGAGACAGTCCTTTGAAATAGTTTTTCATATTAGAAAGTGCTTTTCTGATAGAACTGCATTTTTTGAGGGTTGATACCTTGTTCCGTGGTAGAGTTTTAAGAAAGAAAAAACTAAAACTATATATGCTTATTCTGAAAAAAACTATTTATCTAGAAATATGCTCTTATTTCAAGTAAGAAATGAACAGTTCAAACAGAAACCAAATTATTTTGACGAACCCATAACAGGCTTTTCTCCTCAGAATGTAGTTGTATGTTGTAGAAACACTGAAGAGAACTTGCAGGAAGGAAACCATTTTTTTAATTTTTGGAGAGGGGCCTAGAAACAAAGATGATCATGTTCCTTTCCGCTGCTCTTGCAAGCAAGCGTGATTTTTCAAGTTGACCACTAATTAAATGAGTATTTCTCCTGCTCCTTGAATATTTTTTAGCTGCTTAGGATCAAGACTGGTGGGAGAGAACACAAGAGGGCTAGCAGTTGATGGGGAAAAGAGTAGGGACCGAGACCTGAAGGGATTTGCTTTGTGTACACATGAGGGGGAGGAAAAGAAAGGCTTTCAGCTGGTGTGAAAACCCACGTGGAGTTATCTGCTTGGAGACATCTGCTCACAGCTGGCTCTGAGCTGCCATTCAGTTGACATTTAAGCTTAAGCAGTCCAGGATCTTGGAAAGCCTGTGTTCAGGTGTCCAGCTTGAGAAAGCCTGTGTTGTGTTTGTCTGGCAGTGGGGACCTTGGGAAGGGATGCTGGGAGGCACGTATGTGCTCTGGTAGATGTCTGGGGCCAGGTGCAGGGGTTTCCCTTGGTGGGAGATCTCACTGCCCTGCACCTCAGCTTGCTTCACTGGACAGTGTCTCATTTTTTGCCTACTTACTCTTGCAGGGCAGATAGCACCTCCCAGCCACCTGATCAGGGTAGAAGGGAACAGCCATGCCCAGTATGTCGAAGACCCCATCACCGGGAGGCAGAGTGTGCTGGTCCCCTATGAGCCGCCTCAGGTACGTTGTGAGCTCAGGGTGATGGCAACACAGCACACAAAAGGGATGTTGCGGGAGTTGCAACCCTAGTCAAACGAGTTGGGATCTTGTGCTTTCTTCATCCTCATCACAACGAATTCCTTCTTCCTCTTTGTCAGAAATGAGCTTTTAGACACCCTCTTTATGCCTTGGGAGGAGGAGTTCTTAATTTCTTTTAAGGAAGCCTTGTGCTGGGGCCTATTTCATGGTAATATGATAGTGTGACTAAAAGAGGAGAACCTGGAAAAAGCAGAGCTTTCCATCCATCACCTCATCTGCCCATCCCCTTTGTCTCATCCAGGTTGGTACTGAGTTCACGACAGTCTTGTACAACTTCATGTGTAACAGTAGCTGTGTGGGAGGGATGAACCGTCGCCCAATCCTCATCATTGTGACACTGGAAACTAGAGAGTAAGTGGTTCATCGTGAGTGTCGCCCTTTGCTTTAGAGAGGGCCTTCTGGCTGCTATTCTGCTCAGGGCAGCATTGCATGCCCTTAGGATTCCCTATGCAAGGGGCCATAGGATATTTTTCAAATCTTTGCAGGTGGGAGTTGCCCAACACCTGGGATGTTCTGATTGAGAAATGGGAGGTTTGGGACGGTCTGTGCCTAGTCTGGTGGGAAGCTGAAGGACACTGACCCACATCTGAGCTGCCAGCTGACTTTTCCTCTCACCTCTCTTCCCAGTGGGCAAGTCTTGGGCCGCCGATGTTTCGAAGCCCGCATTTGTGCTTGCCCAGGCAGAGATCGCAAAGCAGACGAGGACAGCATCCGCAAGCAGCAAGTCTCCGACAGCACAAAGAATGGTGATGGTACGAAGCGCCGTAAGTAGCTGGCAGAGCTGGGCAGGTTGTGAATTGTGCTGTCACTGGGTGCAGGCATCACCCCAGCACTTGTGCTGTGGGGAGGGAGTGGTGCTGTGCATGGGCTTGGAGGCAGGAGGGCATTAGATGTCTGGTGTGCTAGGGTCAATCAACCGGAAAAATGAACTGGCGTTCACAAAACAGCCTTTAATAAACTGAGTTTGTGTGTTCCCTTGCACTGCTGCCTGTGTGAGGTCAGCCCTGCCAGCAGTGGCTAGAGGGCATGTTTATTTGCCACCCTCAAGGCAAAAGGCTGGGACTCTGTAACCGCTTTTCGTACCTTTACTGCCTGTTTGGGACTGTGCTGTCATTCTCTTCTTCTTCTAACCAGTGTCTCGTGATGTGGCATGTGTCTCCAGCCACAGAGATCTAGATTAAGACTACACACAGACCCTGCTGTGCATCAGAGCTGCTCTGACACCTCTCTGTGCTCTGAAGAGTGCAGTGCACTCATCAGACATGCAAGATGTGGAAACTCAGCTTTGCTTTCCCACATATGCTCAGTGATGGCACTGCACTGAACAGCGCAGCAGCAGGTTTTAACAGGAGTCAGATTGGACGAGGGCTTCATTTTTTCAGTGAATTCAGTGTGTTTTGCCTTCATGGATCACTGATCCGCCAACAGTTCATGAGCACTGCAATACCAAAGCTCACAGTCATTCCTGGAAAGAGCCAGTGCTTGTTCTAGGTACAGCTTGCTGGGGTTTTGCCATATATGCAGCACTCCTCGTCTGTTTACCTAGCGATACGGCCACCCAAAATCTGCAAAGTCATGTCTGCCTTATGGAGCACTGCAGATCTGAGCTGGCCATGCGCTTCACATCATGTCTATTTTGCATCTCCCTTTTAAAATTTTCTTTCTTCTTCCTTTTTTTTTTTTTTCCCCCCCCGTTATTTTTTTAATTGAGATCCTTTTGGGGTTTCTCTTCCAGCTTTTCGACAAGGAACTCACGGCATACAGATGACATCTATCAAAAAAAGACGTTCCCCAGATGATGAGCTTTTATACTTGCCGGTGAGTTCTCTCTATCTTTGCCTTTAGTATCTTCCTCAGTGACTTGAGGCAAGTCAACTGCTCACCTAGACCTCAGAGGGAACTGAGGATGGGGATGGGATGTATTTTTTTTCTTTCAGTCCATAGAGCTACCTATTCTAAATTCATATTGCAAACAAACAAACAAAAGAAATCCTATTAGCTGCTGACTGGAAGTGGCTTGTGCAAGGCAAATGAGAATATCCCAAGCGATTTGTCTGTCCTGGTGGAAACATTGACTTGGAGACCAAACTGGGTTTCCTTCTCTGCCATTTCTGGGTCTGTGGTGCTTGAGCTTTCTCTGGAGATAATGGGTGTTCTCCAGTGACAAAGGTGGATGTTTCTGTGGCTTTTATATGTATTACCAACCTTGTGGATTAATAAAGAGCAATATAGGTGTGTTAAGGTAGGNTTATTAATCCACAAGGTTGGTAATGCATATAAAGTGCAATATAGGTCTGTTAAGGTAGCATCAGAAAGGGCAAGAAGTATCTATAATTGGCCATTTAGCTGCCTCCCCATGAGCCACGTTTAGTAGGATAAACCACAAACCATGGTGTTCTTAGAGGAGAAGGGAGATACAAACCCAACACTCAAATTCAAGTATTCTTTTTTCCTCAAGGCTTGTAATATTCAGCACGAGATCTGTTTATATCTGAGGCAGGTAAAGGCATTCTCTGCCTAACAGACTGGATCAGAACATTGCTTTTTGTGGGCAGAGATTTACATTGAACAAGATGACTACCCCAAGATGTTCATTAACCTGCAGTGTCAGATTATTACTCTTCAACATTATCTGCTGTACCTGTAGCACAAGGCTTAGTTGTTCTATCATGTATGCATGGAGTATAAACAGAGTATTTGCATCCTGCTCTGGTTGTTTACATGACTTTATCTAAAACTTGCTCAGGTTGCTGACACTATAGATGCAGTCCTTTAAGGCTTTTCTTTTTCCCTCTCTTCTTTTTCTCATGATCCAGGTGAGGGGACGGGAGACATATGAAATGCTGCTAAAGATCAAAGAGTCCCTGGAACTAATGCAGTACCTTCCCCAGCACACAATCGAGACCTACAGGCAGCAACAGCAGCAGCAGCACCAGCACTTGCTCCAGAAGCAGTGAGTACGGGTGTGCTCGCAGTGACCTGTGCAGTGAGGGCGGTGGGGAAGAGGGAGAGGAGAGAGACACAGAAGGCTCTGCACAGTTGTTTGTAGGGATGTGGTGCTCAACTGAGGGCCAAGCACTTGCAGAGTAATATGTTGGTTGGAAAAACCCTTTCCAACAGAAAAGCTTCTTGTTAGCCTTCTGGTCAGAGCTGGTAGAAATCAGCGCCAGGAGTTTGGCCAAAGCCAAGTTTCTGTACAGAACTTGAGAGAGTCTGAGTTAGAGATGCGTATTTCATGGCAAAAAGCAGCGCTCCTTCCCCAAGTGCAAGTCATGGCTGTTTGTAGGATCCCTCTCTAGTCTCTCATCCCATACAATTCCCCTTTTGGCCTCAGAAGGTCAAGGAGGACATGCTCATTTTTGACTTCCAGTGGAGCCCAAGGCACAGACAGGCAGCGCTGTTGAACAGCCTGCAGACAGAAAGCTGCTGCGTGTGTGTACCCGAGCTGGGGAGCACAGGGTGGGTGTGCTCTTCTCTCATCTGCTCTGTTGGAATGGCAGTGAAGGTGGAGCCGTCTACATGCCTTCTCCAGGAGGTCCATCTTGGCAAGAGCATGCAAAGCTGAGACTGTGCGTACCAGCTCAGCTGAGTGCTTGGACCCTACTGCTGAGCATCTCTGGTACTGTTGGAGGGCTGGTGTCTCAGCAGGATGTAAATACTTCAGGTTCCTCAGCTATAAAAAGGGAAGCTGAAAGTCAGGAGCAAGGATGAAGCATGAAGGAATTGCTTTGTGAGCAGGGGTGCTTCAAAGCAAGACTCTACACATGCACTTTTAAAGCATTTTTTTTAAACTGTAATTTGTTGCTGATAAGTGTCTCCACATTGCACATGAGAAAGTTTCCATCCAGGCAGGTGCAGTCCCTATCTGAACTTGGCTGGCAGGGCTGCAGCAGGGTCACTTTGGGTGGCATAAGTGGCAGGAGGATGGAGAGAAGGGCCAAATAAGTGTCTGGTTTCCATTTTCCCCTCTGTTCCCAAAGCTTCGCAGTTATAGGGACTGGGTCAGAGGATGACTTCCCAGACAGACCGTAAGCGGTGTCATTCACAGGCGTTGCTTCACCTGCTGTATTGGGTGACACAAAATAGTCACCCGGGCTGTAGGTAGCTGCCAGCGGTAGTGCTCAGGATCTCACGCGTTCCTGCGGGTAAGCTCACGCGTCAAGAGGCTGCGGGTATAACTCATTCCTCTGCAGAGGTTAGCACGGGGCCAAGGCACCACATAAGTCCCACTTGAGCCTGTAGGGATTTGTTTTGGTGCCTTGGCCTTGTCTCAGGACTGCTGCAATACCGTGGCTTTCTGCCAGATCTCCGCATGTGTTCGCATTTCAACCTGTGTGTTTTTTAGTGTCAGCTGGAGTCTTGTGGAGGTGTGAAAATAAAGCCTTGTGCCAAAATGGCTCGAGCATCCAGGGGCTCTGGACTCTTTTTTTTGAGAAACTTAAAATTCTCATTATTATTGCTATTTATTTCTATCAGTCATCTACACTGTTTGTGTATGCTATAACTTGTATTTACTAGCTGCTAGGCATTGCGGCCTTTGTGCGCTCAGCTGCATGTCTTCAAAGCTCCGCTTGAACTACAGCCATTTCAGATGAGAAATGGTTTTGTAAGCAGAAATGGATGGCAGGAGATGACAGCTTTCACTTGGTGCTGACAGTTGCTTTGCCATAATTACTGTTTTCAGTCTTCCTATATCAATAGGATGGGTTCTGGGCAACTGAGGTTGGTATTTGTGTTACTTTTAAGACCAACACCTATGAGTCCAGCCATTTAATTTAATGAAACAGCATGTCTCCTGGCACTTGTCCAGTTATATACTGATTTTTCTCAGCTGCTGAGTGTGCTCAGACGCTGGGAAGAAAGATTAAGAGCTTTTAAGGATACCAGGAGTGGGGAGAAAAAACAACTTTCGGTGCTTGTCCGGAGCTGTTGCAGTTGTCTCTGCCGACAGCCTGCCATTAAGCAGGGTCCTCTGTGCTGAAATGCATGTCCAAGCAATGGCTTCTTAGGTGTAGTTGAGTTCTGGTTTTGTTGTTTTATTTTTCTTTGATTTCTGAAGGTATGTGTCCAGGGCAAAGGGACATCTAGGCTGAAAAGACTCATAGATGCAACTGGACCCCTGAAAAAATAATTGTAAAGGAGCTTCAGGTGTTGATGTGAGAACGGGGAGAGAAGACACTTTGTAGGAACTGGTTTGGGTAACAGCAGCCTTGTGTGTGAGCAGGTTGCTGGGAGATGTCCTGCCACTGCTTCCTTGTCAGGCTGGCCAAACTCAGCAGCATGGTGACTCCTTTGTGAGTCTGTTCTGGCTTTAAAGGAAAATGCCTTTCACTTTAGAAGTAGGGATATACTTTGAAAACTCGGTCTCAGTTTGTTTTCATTTGAAGCGCATGTTAAAAATGAGAGCTAGAAAAGTGTATATGCAGTAACCAAGTTCAAATGTGGTGGAAGCTGTAGATCCTAGCAGGGCTATGTGGGGCTGGGATGTTTGCAAGTTGCCTTTGGCTCTTTATTCTCAAAATGGAGCTGCATCCACATATGATCCACAGTCAAGCCTTGATGAAGGAATTACTTGATTTTTCAGTTGACTTTTCTGAGCCATGGATGACAAAGATATCTAGGTGTGTGGGAAGAAGTTTCCCTTTCATTCCTATGACATGGAAGGCTTCATCTTTTTTGACAAGTAGGAAAAGCAAGGATAGCATTATCGTGGTGAATGTTAGTTTTAAAAATATAAATCTGTCATTTTGGAAAACTGTATAGTTGCTCTAGTGCACCCACAGACCAGCATTGCATTTGGCAGGTGAGCAGATGCAATCGTCTTACTGTTCCGGAATAAAAAAAGATAAATCTGGGGATAATGGAAAGCTTTGTGTCCCACAAGATGACCAAAATACTGTAATGCTCCACATTGTGCCAGATTCACAATCTTTCTCTGTCTCATCTCCTCTCTCTGTTTGCTCCTTTGTGCATGGTTTTCTCTTATTTACTGTTAAGCCAATTACCTTCATGATCATAGGTGGGAAGTTGTTTTTTTTCTGAAGCTTCTATTCTTCCTTTTCCACTGTGATGTCCCAGGGCCCATGTTAGAACAGCAGCACACACGTTTATTTAGAAGACCCCTTTTCACAGTCTGCCACCATTTGTTTAAAACATGGATTTGCTGGAAGATCCCTTCTGCCAGAGATGCCAGTGGTGGTTGGGGAGGGAAGGTTTATTCAATACTCTGCTGTGAAATACGTTTACCATTGATATTCCCAAAGAGTATCTGCACAGTTTTTAAGGGTTTCACTGGAAAACACTTTTTCGCATTCAGCAAAATTTCCTGTGGTGGGTTCCAACCTGCTGCACACTGTTTTCAGAACAGTCTTTATTTCAATTGGCCATAGCATTGAATCATAGAATATCTTGAGCTGGAAGGGACCCCTAAGGAACATGAAGTCCAACTCCCATGATTGAAGGGTTTTCACGAAGTCTTCCAATGGCTACCAAGAAGAGAGGACTCTTATGTCCAGGTGGATCTTATGAAAGAAATGTTTGCTGCGATATATCAGCAAGGCTGCAGCTACCAGCCCACTGGCTGCCTTTCAATCTAGTGAACAGCACAGTTCATTATCCAAATGAGAAGGAATTAACCTCGCGAGTGAGGTATGACAGAGCCGAGCTATCCGGTGCCTGGAGTGCTCCAGCTGAGATGGGAGCTACAAGGAGCCCAGCGCTTGTTGTCACAGGAGGAGGCTGGCAGGGAAGGTATTCTTCATACCTCCACCTGGTTGTTCTCATTTTCCATGTAGAAGCTAGTAGTGGATTTTTGCATGATTTGCTTTGGTTTTGTAGTGCTGTGCTTGCATGTGTGGCAAAATCCAGGCACTCGGATAGTGTCCTCACTAGAGAATTGCCAAGATGAAAGTCAGCAAGAAAAGGTGTGAGATTAGGTATATGAAGATGTGCTGCATTTGATTTGCTGGCTCTGAGTACCTTCTGCATCAGCTGGCAGCCCCAGGGACCCCTCAGCTTTAGTGCAGAAGGTCCCCCTGGCTTTGAAAAGGGGAGTAGTTGAGATATAATCAATACAGCCCTTTCACAGTAGGCACCGTCCTCTCTCCCTAGCACCAGCTTCTGTTTTTTAAGTAATTGAAGTTTGAAGTGGGCTCAGTGGAAACTGGTTCTCTCCTTTTCTCCTTTGGCTGAGTTTCATCTTGTATTTGCCACTGGAAACAGTATTGGGCACCATTTGTATCCATGAGACCAGGACACAGAAATCAGATTTCCTTGTCAAGTAGTGCTTTTCTCTTCCTTGCCAAGCACTTGCTTTCCAGTTTTCTAGGTCTCCATGTCACGNCTCTTCCTTGCCAAGCACTTGCTTGTACCTGGGGCTTTCCACTTTTCTAGATCTCCATGTCACATACCCTCAATTTAGGCACTGAGACATCTGCTCTTCCCCTCCTTCAAAGCCCGTACTGTGATCATGAAGGTAGAAGGTGACTGTTTCTCTCTCGGTGCTTGGTGAAGGGTCCTGTACATTCATCTTTTTCTTGTCTCTGGTTCCTTCTCTACAGTCTCCTTTCGGCCTGCTTCAGGAGCGAACTCACGGACTCAAGGAGAGACCCTCCCAAACAGACCGATGCCATCCTAAAACATTCCAGCCCCCCAAACCCATCAATATATCCATAAACCAAGCTGGTGGGGTCACTTTGCCCAGCTGGCGGGACTAGGAACAGTGGGGCAAATACACATCCTGATAGCAACAGAGTGGATAGTGAGAGTAATCTCCTGAAGGGACTCAAACTTTGCAGAAACAACAGGAACTTCTACAGACCTCTTAGCTGTAGTCCGTAGCATCGGGAGGTCAGGAACCACAATGTTGTCTGTCTTGGTGTAACTTTTTCTTCCTGTTTTTGTAACCTGTTGATACTCTTTCCTGTTACTTCTGTATTTGTGAAACTCGGTGGGGTTTCTCTGAGCAGGTCTCAATTTTAAAATGCCTCTTGTCTTGTTTAAATTAAAAATGTGTTCATGGGCTGGGGAGGGGGGGCGGATAGAAAGAGGGTTGGGTGTGTTTAAACACTCTGTGATAGTCAATTTGGCCTGTTTTAATGCTGGTCATGCAGTAATAGCACAAGTAGCTGAAGTATTTGTACTGCTGGACAGAGGGAGGTAATAATTATATGAATCGGCACTGGTAAGAAATAATGCTTTTTTTTTCCTGTAGAAATGCCCACTAATCTGGCATAATGAGTTGTTTCCCCTTGTTTCTAATCACAAAGGGTATGGTCTAAAAATACATCAAAGTTGTAGGGAAGACTGGGTGACTTTGACTTTGCACCAGCACTGTTGGCCTTAATCCGGTTTTGCTGAACTTAGAAAACTTCCTCCCAACTCTGTGGGATTGATCCCAAGTGATGGGCTGAGCTGCACAAAGCGAATGCGAGGTTGGAGTCTGTGTAATGATACTGGTGTGTGCCCAGTGTCCCTGCCCTTTTGCAGTTGAGGGTGTAAAGGGTAGAGAGTGTTCAAAACTGCTCTCCTGTGTAAAGGGGTTGGAGCTTGTCCCTTGGCTTGCAGATGTTCAGCAGTTATTAAATGTTGCTTTAGAGTATTCATCAACCGTACTATGTTTTACCCCATCACTACAAATCTCACAGTTCAAAGGCAAGTGGTGCCAGCATACATTGCAATTGACTCAGCTAAGTGGCCTCAGGCCATGCCTGCCTTGTCCATTAATTTTGGAACCAGTGGCCTTTGCTTTTGCTTATTGTGTCTGTAAAGTATGTCCTGGCTTAGCAGCTTCTGTGCGGGAGACCGTTTCTCAGCAAGGACTTGTAAATCCTCACGCTGCTTGTATCAAACTCTACCTCTGAAAGCTGCTTGTATGGGACTTGACAAGGTGGATTTGAATCATTCAGAAACATCATCTCAAAGTGTTAAGCCCAGACCAGCACAAAGGAGGAGCAATCAAGAGGCAAGTCACACGCCATGGAATTAACCTGGTATTGCAGATCTTGTGGCACTAGATGTGCTGAGGGAGGAGCTGGTTGAGGGTGGATGTGATGGTTGCTGTGGCTGTCCCCATCGAGAGGTGCTCAAACATCCTTACATGAAGAACAGCCCCTAATTCTGGTAGAGAAGCATCCTTCAACCCACACTCTCAGGCAGTGGCATCTTACCCGAGGAACCCTCCGATGTGAAGAAGCTACTGAAGGTACACCAGGAACGGTGCTCCCTGTGGCTGGTGTCTGCCCAGATCAGCAGTGGTTGGGGAGCAGAGCTCAGATATGAACACCAGTTTTAGCGGACCCCGGGAAATGGAGCCTGGGGCTGGATCAATGCTGTTGGGGATCTCTGTGCCTGCAGCACAGTCCGTGCTGGATTTAGTTGGGGTGGGTGCATACCCAGCTCTGACACACTTGGGGTTGAGCACAGCCTGAAGAGAAGGTGCCTCCCAAATGCAGAGTGGGCCTCCTGGCCACCTTATCTCTGAATGTCACATCATCCGCTTCCAGGCAGCAGAGCTGTGATCTGAGCAGGTGGTGACTCATACTAACATCTCCTTCGAGAGCCATATCCCATCTCTGGATACCTCCTTTGTTGTCTTAGCAAGACTTGCTCTACCATAGGAGTGTGGGTGAGGGCTGATGGAGAAGAGTCCCTAAAATTGTGATTAAATATCAGTCATAACTAACTAAACACAAGCAGTGACTACTTCATACAGTTGCAGTTCTGCCATTATTCCTTGTGTAAAGCTAGCCAAGTCAAGTGCCTTTTTATTTTGCCTGGAGACTCCAGGAAGTACTTCAAGATCACAAAGCAGATAACTTTTGCTCTGTGCTATTTAATTTGGGAGAAGAAAGGCAATACTATTCCTTTCCCTGTGAGAAGTAGGAATCTGAACTGTAAATGCAGCCCAGACATAGGATTATGCTTGGCACTGTCAGTCCTTCCAATGAAGGTTTATTCCTGGATATCGGTCATGTCTGCCTGTGGATGGCAATACAGAAGTATTGCGACACAGACATGCTAATCTGTATCTAGAATGCTGCTTCAGGGCTTATCCACCAGCAAATTTGAGGAGGCGGCCCACCAGAAGATACAAGGCATCCGCAGCCCACATGAGCAGATTCCAGCTCATGCTCCAGCTGATCGTCTGGTCTGACCTCTAGGAAATATCTTGTACCATGATGGGCAGTACAGCACTTGGGACTTTCACCAAAAAAGAATGTAAATTATTTGGAACCCACTTTCCCCTGGAAAGGCTTTCTGATTTGTCCTCCTTACCTATAAGAGGATGACAATTATGAAACTGGTCTTAACAATGACTTGATTTGCTCTCTAGCTACAAGGTATTTATTTTATAAGGTGCTTTTTTGTTGTTGTTTTTAATCAAATAACCTGGAGCTAGAAGCAAGTGGAGTTGCTTTGTAGTCTGTCTTCTACAGATAAAAGAAGAAAGCTTTTTCACAGCTGTTTTTTGTTTGCTTCTTTGACATCTCTAAGACTTCAGAAAAGTGAGCCTTTTCCTTTCAAGGAATAACCAAGTGGACTAATTGGGCTTTATCAGTCAGTCAGGTCATATCAGTCTATGTCAACTAATTGATTTACTATAGCTGCATTCTCTGGAGAGCAGATTGCATCCACTGCCTGCCTTGGGAAATTCCCGTACCCGAAATCTAAGGGGAGTCATTATCACCGCCCTTGTCACTGTGCTGTAGTTGCTGTCTGCCTGGTGATCATCAAGGGTCCTCCTTTACATGCTCCCAGTTAGTTACCAAGCCTACAAACCACTGTATGGTTGAAAAGATGCACTATTGCTTGCTTTAGAATAGCAGCTGTTTGAGATGTGGACAGCAAGGGTGTCTCTCTGCTTTTTAGTGTCTTGCTTCATGTGCCTTCAAAGTGGATGAGTGCAACTGAGCATCATCCGTGTCACTTGTGTGCCATTACTAGACTACAGCAGTGACATCCCAGTGTTATGCAGCCCGGTGGGCAACCTTACTTGAAAAAACGTTGCCAATGGGCTTGATTGACCATGTGTGAACTTGGGATGTAATCCTTGCTGCACTTGCTTCGGCTACTGCAGGGAAAGGCAGGCACAGAACAGGGCAGCTTTGATTCCACTTGGGTCTCTCTGCGTTGTGACTAGCTCCAGGTCTTCAGGGATAGCAAACTATCTGCACACGGGCTCAGGTGAAATCTTAAACTCTCCGAGCCTGAGCTGCCCTCTTCTTGCACTTAATGATTTTTTTAATATAGTTTGCATTAAGGGTGCTTACATGATCATTCAGTGTGAATCAGTGTGATCATTCAATGTGAATGAGGACTGGCCTACTGAATCAGGTAATTGGTCTATCCAAGCCGTTTCCTACCTCTGGTGACAGACTGATATCCAGTGATCTGGGAAAGCACATAATTATATAAGGTAACCTGTGAACTGAACTGTGCTTCATATGTGGGAGAAGGAAGTTCCTTCCTGACCTCTTGAGATGATCGGTATATGCCTTGAAGCATAAGAGGCGATTGCCCTCATACGAGCTTGCAGAACTATAAATGCCATTGGCTAAATAATTACATAGCCTCTTGAAGAGAGAAAGATCAGTTGCAGAATGTGACTCAGTGCCTTTCATATCAGACTGTTACAAGAAGTATAATAGACTTTTAATTGAAGTCCTTATACCTTGATATTAAAATGCATTTCATTGGCATTGATATCAAAGAAATGTTAATGCTCCTACTTCTAATCTTCCTTGAGACATAGTAAGTATAATTTTAATGAAAATCACTGTGCATGACATTCTTATAACGCCTGTTTAAAAAAAAAAAAAAAGAGAAAAAAGCAATATATTTTAAATGAATACTCAAACACCATATAGCCTGTGTGTTTAATGCCAAAACCATTTTCTTGTGTTTCTGAGGCTGTTGCTATATTGATGTGTGACATTAATTTTCAATAAAATTTTGCATCTTGGTTGATCTTGGGACTTTTCTTTGGCTAGATGGCTTTCTCTAGACTTTGTACATGTCTGCTCATGTGATGGAATAGTTTAGTTGAAATGAGTATGGGTACGAAGAAAAAATGCTTTTGTTTCCTTTTTTATTCACTTGAGCTTGATTGTCTTAATCTTGATTCTTATGAGTATGAATGAGATAAGAATGGAGTCCTTAAGCTATATGTTACAATATGCATTTGTTTTGTATAGTGCAGGGTGCCTTGGGTTGGCTTGTGCTTACTTGCTTCTCTTTTTTCTTTATCCCAAAAGTATTTTGTAGACTCCTAACTAGCTTTGCTGAGGTCACTGTTGATGGTGGAGGGGGCAACAGGTAAAAAAAAAAAAAGGTTCTAGTCATGAGCCCTCTGAGTAAAATCTGTCCTGAGCTTAGACAATGCAACTAAAGCTTTTCTGGGAAGTCTTTGTTGGTTTGATTTGGAATTTCATTGTGTACATGGTGACCTCCTCAGCTGCATATCATGCAGATTTTGCCCTAAGAGACTAGTCAGGTGTGTATTAATTTTGGCTGAAGCTCAGCTAAGAAAGGTGCCAGAACCCGTAAAGCAGAAATATTCATTTTGGTCCTAAATCCAGAAACCTCTTAGGTTAAGGGTGGTGTCAACCTGACTTGAATTTTGTGGCTGGCCTCGACTTTTATAATTGGTGAATTGAAACCTCAGATCTGAATCATTCCCTTCACCTTGAAAAGTTGGATCTGAACTTCATGGCTCGGTTTCACTTCCCCTTGGGAGTTGCTGCCATTGTTAATATTAATTTGTGAAGCTTCTTGTGCTTTCCACTTCCTTGAGTCTATGAAGTTTGCTGGATCTTGTCCTGCATCTTCACTGCCAAAGGACAGTTCACACCCCTCTGTACCTCCTGTAATTGTGTAATTAGGTAACATTTCTTCGGGGCCTTAGATACTCTAGCCTGTTAGCATAGATGTTTTCTCCACCCAACACTGTAAGTCTTGAAAGTGCAGGAAGCTGGAGACAATGTAATTGCATGAAACTTGACCTTGAGTGTTGAAGGTTTTAATAAATTATCTAGGAATAAGCCTTTTCTTTCCTTTACACTTTGCCTATTTGAAGTAATAATGATTCTCTTTGCATAGAAGGAAAACCAGTTCCCAGGAATTGGTGTAACCAGTTATACCCAGACGAACAAGTTTCCCAATGGGAAATGAGGTGGGAATGTGCCTTTGCACGTTCACCGCGGGGTCACCGCGGTGTGGCCGAACGAGTGCCCGGCTCTGCGGCGAGCCAGGTGACCTCTGGTCTGTGGGGTGAGCATGGCTTGGGAGGGTACGTCGTGTTTGGGAAGCGTGCCTGCTTCCCCAGAACCTTTGCCCAGTCTTGCACGTGCCCTTGGTGCCAGAGAAAAAAAAACCCGTTCTCTAGTGGCATGGCAATGCTCTGCCAGTTGCGCTGTTGGGCCCGCTTTAATGATCATTTTCTGCATATCCCAAATAAGACCCCACTCCGGGTGGGATGCCGCAGCCGTAACCTGATCAGTGAACTGGGCTGTCATTCAGAAGCTGTCTGTTCTTTGTGCTCCGGATGGCTTACGAGGTGGGATTGCAGCTGGGACCCTTGGGGCTGGGGACAGGGAGCTCGCCAGAAAGCTTCTCTGGCCCAGTTCATGGATATGTTGGACGGAGTTTGGGGCTGTCTGGACTTGAGGAAAGCTAGAGCTGGTGTCAAATGGTAATAATAATCTGATACTCTTTGCAAGCAGCCTGCAGGGTTTGGATACCAAGTTCTCCTGAACACAAGCAGAAGCCTGTGTGTTGGTATCCCAGGCAGCTCTGACCATCTCAGTAGTGGTCCTTAAGGTGTATGGAGTCTGTCTTGAGCGTAGAGCCTCTGGCTGTTATAGACACACCTAAAACAACCTGATTATGTGAATAACTAGGAAATTTGGAGAAACCAAGGTAATAAGTGTGACCCAATCTGAAAAATGTTTCTGCAGTCAGCTTTTAGGGGTAGTTAGGATGATTTGAGGTAGCTTCCTTAGCTCTTGTTCTTACGAAAAAGCCTCTGACCACAAGGAGAGTTTAACTTAAAAATACTATTTTTGAGTTTTGGCAGCTGTTTGCTGGCTTTGCATATGTGCTCTTCAGCTGAAAAACATATATAGAAACTTTTCCTTAAATGAAAAATTTGAACTGAAAGTGAAGCTCACCTTTGGTATTTCAACATGTGTTTCTTAAAGGCCCAGAATATCTGGGAGACTTCTTATTTCCTGTTGACTCTCTCTCTCCAATGATCTTTATCTGTGATGCTCCCATGATGTCAGTGATTTCCCTAGCAGTAGCTCACCATTGCCACAAACAAGAAACAGAGACCCTTGGATGCCCCCTCTCAACAATCAACCACTGTGATTCCTATCCTAACATCTCCTTGGTTTGCAGGACCTCCATGCAGTCACAGTCATCCTATGGCTCCAACTCTCCACCGCTCAGCAAAATGAACAGCATGAACAAGCTGCCCTCGGTCAGCCAGCTAATTAACCCCCAGCAGCGCAATGCCCTGACCCCAACCACCATCCCTGACGGCATGGGAACCAACAGTAAGAAACCCTCACTCCTCCTTCTCCCGCTCTGTGCGTGCGCCCCGCTAATCTAGGGAAGGAGGCTTGGCATCTCCAAGTGGCTACTGTTAGTCTGGGGATCCCAGAGTCGTTTGCGGTAGCAGGGCTGGGAACCTGCACAGCCAAATATTGCTTGCTGCTGTGCCACAGAGCGAGTCACCTGCTTTCTCCAAGCTTCGGTATCCTTCTCTGAGCATCACAGGGGTGCACAGAGCTGCTTCTCGCTTCAGATCTGGCTGGCTGCACTGTCTTCCAAGACTTGTTGTTTCTTCCTTTCCCAGCAGAGGAGATGCAAACATTGGCAAACTTTTTTCCCCTAGGTTCAATTAAGATGCTTCTCAGTTCCGAAGGAAATATCTGCTTTTCACAGCTCTGTAACCTGCTTCCTCCTGGCTGCTTAAGGGTGCCTAACAGCCCTGTAAATCCAGGATGACAGACATGATTCTGGGGGCTGAGTTTTGTTGTGTTATATATATATATTTTTTTTTAATTTTTTTTTTTCCTACATTTCAAAAGCACTGGGCTCTTGCCCACACCTGTTGCTGATCCCCTTTGGGTGCTCTTGGTGTCTCTGAAAACAAAGCTGTTTGGCTTCTGTATTGGGTTACTCTGCTGGCTCTGTCCCACTCCTCTCCTGCAGCAGAGAAAGCCGAGACGCCTGCGGCTTCCTTAGGTTTCTACCAAGCCTGTTTGTAAGGGAAAGTGACGCGGTGGCGGCGACGCTGCTGACAGTTGCTCTGGCGAGGGAAGAGCACCTGAAGGACTGTCTGTCATCTGGTCCTTGTGTGGTCATTGTGGCCCTGCCTGCAGTTCCCCATCAGCTTTCTCTGTGTGGGGCTTTGCAGGGGATTTAAGGCTGCTTTGGCTGCGGGTGCTGCCCCTCGGTGCCATGCTGGGGGCAAAGTGGTGGTCCGGGGACGCCTGGGTAACAATGTGCTCCTCCTTCTTCTCTCCTCCAGTTCCCATGATGGGCACCCATATGGCCATGACCGGCGACATGAATGGCCTCAGCCCCACGCAGGCGCTGCCTCCTCCCCTCTCCATGCCTTCAACGTCCCACTGCACCCCCCCTCCTCCGTACCCCACAGACTGCAGCATCGTCAGGTGAGCGGGAGCAGGCTGCCTGGCACACATTTCCCACCCGCAGGGAGCAGAGGCCTCATATTGGGAGCCTTGAAGGGTCCTGCCGGGTCCCTTGCCCTGTTCTCCTGGAGCACTGGATCCCAGTGAGTCTGGGCACCAAGCCTCAAACCCCCACCTCTGAGCAGCTGAGAGAAACAGGGACATTAGGACTGCAAGAAAGCCGAGGGACACAGCATCTGTTGGACTGGTGGAACTGAGGGCACCAGGCAGACTTGCAAACTATTATTTTTTTTATTTATTTTTTTCCCCCTTTGGCCATTCCACAAGCCATGGTTGGGGTCAGAAGCCCCTCTGCCCTTCCATGAGGTCACACAGCTTGAAAGATGCTGCCCATGAGGAGGAATCCTTTACAATTAGGGAGGAATGTGCTGATTTTAAGTACTTTGTAAGCGTGATGTGTCTGAGCCCCAGCCCCAGTGCCTTGCTGACGTGCAGGCTGCCGTGGGGTCAGCCACCTTCTGGGTGCAGTGACCTGGCAGGACGGTCCATGGGAGCCTTCCTGCCCCAAGATCCAGGCCGTGCAGCATGGGCTGTTGACCAGGGCAAGGTGCTGCCATAAGGGTTGTCTGCTAGGCGCTGAGCTGAAGGACTCCCTGATTTGTTTGATGTGGCAGCCATGTGGCTTGCTGGCCTGGGAATGTCTTGGAGAAGGTCAAGCCAAGGGTGAAAAAGCTTTGTCTCCTGTTGCTGCAGGTTGGCTGAGTGTTTGGTTTTTCTGTGGTTTGGGCTGTTGCAGCCAGGGTGATCCTTTTTTCTCTCTCCTTCCTTCCTTCCTCCTCTGCAGCTTCTTAGCGAGGTTGGGCTGCTCATCCTGTGTGGATTATTTCACGACCCAGGGGCTGACCACCATCTATCAGATTGAGCATTACTCCATGGATGTAAGTAACTCCTCACCGTTTCCTTCATTTGCACTCTTGGCCCTTCTTTAGAAACAGGTCAGAAATCCAGACTCAGTATATTTTTATTTTTATATGATTAGTTTTATTAAGGCTGTTGTACATGGGCAAGACTTACTGTGAGGTGAAGAGAGGCTGGACTCAGGGCCAGAGTTGTAACGGCATTGCCTGGCACAGAGGAAAAGTGTCTCCCCCTCCCCACCACTCTCAGTTTTAGCCCCCGAAATGGCCCCAGCCCACATGCCTGTTAATTCTGCAAGGCTTGGTTTCAGTTTACACAGCTCTGAAACACCTCACTTGCCTGCAGACAAGTAGGCTGTCCAGAAATGGTCTGCATTTTTTCCCCTCCCTGCTTCTGTTTTCTGGCCTTACCTTAACAATCTTCCCTTGCCACTGGCATCTCAGCCCTGTTATAGTTTTGGTTTTCTTTTCCTTTTTTTTTTTTTTTCCTCTTGCATGGCTTTTGCTGCAGGGTTGCTGCTTCCTCTCCTGTGCCATTGCTCTCTTCAGAGCTGGCTGTCCCATATTTTTTGCCCCGAGACTTTGCAAGGCTGTAGTGTTTCTGCTTCCCAGCATGGGCTGCCTTCCTGCTGCTGCTTCTCGAATTAGAAAAGCTGACCCAAATTAACCAAAGCTGGTTGCTATTTTTTTTAGAAGCTGATACCACGTTTCCCAGGGTTTAGGTAATGCTGCCCTCAGGTACTGCACCGGAGATGATGGGGCCTCAAAGTCCAAGTTTTCTAAGGTTATATGTCTGTTCTTAAATTTTGATTATGTTGAAGTAATTAAGGCAGTTCCTGTAGAGTCAGACTCTACACTGGAGCTCAGGCTTGAATTCTAAAATCCTTTTGCAGGCTTTGAAATAAACACAGAAGTTTTCAAAGCCGTTGAATTTCTGCAGCCCAGCATCCCTGACCATAGACAACCAGCAGTTCTCCCTCAGGTTGTCTTGGAGGCCTTGCAGTCCAGTTAAACATCTAGCTTTAGGTCACCGCATCTTATGCATGAATGTGTGTTTTGTGTCACTTCAAAACAGACCTTGTGTCGTTAGTCCTTGCTGCCTCATGGCTACATGTGCTTGTTTAGCAGTGAACCACCACCTTCAGGATTAGTGATTTGTCTTCTACAGTGCATCCTGGCCACCTGGCTTTTAGCAGTTTTGTTGGTTAACAGGTGTTTGCAGGGTGGCCCAGAGGCTGCTTCAAATCCTGGAGCCCCGCTTGCTCAGGGATCGCCCTGTTAAGCCCTCTGCCTTGCCTTGCAGGATCTGGTGAGCCTCAAGATCCCGGAGCAGTTCCGCCATGCCATCTGGAAGGGCATCCTGGACCACCGGCAGCTCCATGACTTCTCCTCCCCTCCCCACCTCCTGCGCACCCCCAGCGGCGCCTCCACCGTCAGCGTGGGCTCCAGCGAGACCCGGGGGGAGCGGGTCATCGACGCGGTCCGCTTCACGCTCCGGCAGACCATTTCATTCCCGCCCCGCGACGAGTGGAACGACTTCAACTTCGACATGGATGCCCGGCGCAACAAACAGCAACGCATCAAGGAGGAAGGGGAGTGAGACACGCGGACCGCCCCCTCCACCCTGCCTCGGCCACAAACTGCTCAGCCCTTCGTTTGTCTTCCTTTCCATTTGGTACTGCACCCCTGGACGAAGGGTGGGAGGGAGCCTTCTTGCTCACTCGTGCTAGTTATGCTCTTGATGCTGTCTGGGTCACGTTTCCTGGGCTGCGACCTCCACCCCGGCTCTCGCGAGGGGAAGAGCTGAGCGAAGGGGGAAGGCGGGTGGTATTTCCTTGAAAGCCATCGACCATCTCGAGAAGGCGTCGTTCTTGTTTCATGTTTTTCCTTTGGGGAGAGGGCTTCTTTTCTTGACTTTCGAATCCTCGTACGCCTCGTGGGTGTCCTGACCTGCAAACTTGTCTCATCCAGTGATCCCGCTTTTCGAAGCGGGAAGGTTAAAATGAATTTTTAAAAGCCGAAACAAACAAAAAAAAATCCAACAACCCTAAAACTAAATGCAAAAAGCCTAAAGCCACCACACCCTGAACTGGCAGTTCATCCGAAAAATAAATGGGAATTGGTCTGCTGAACGTTGCACTTAAACAGCCTCTTCCCGCGGAGCTAAGCACTCTGTTCGTGTGTAATATTCTCAGTGGAGACAGCACATGCACTTTGCTGGGCAGGCCAGTACTTACGGCCACCACTTTGTCCTTTTATCTCGCCTTCTTTTGGAAAAAGAAAACCAAAACCGCACTTGCTGTCTCTTCTCTTTTTGAATTTACATTCATGTGTATGTCCTGTTTTACTTGTTTCAGGATATAAACACAAATATAACAGTCTGTCACCCTTTACTTCTGTCCCCCACCCAACCTTTAGCCGTTCTGTACTACTACTGACATTTAAGTGAGCGAATTAGGCTTTGCCGCATACGCAGCCTGGTTAGTTTAGCATAAGGATTTGCCTGCCTAGCCTCTAGTTGAACATAGGACCAGCTGAGAGCTGCACACTGATTTGTAGGGCTTCAGCTATCCTCAACCCAGGCAATCTTTTATTTAGACTGTGCTAGATCTGTTTCCTGCCAAGTAAAGTAGAACCATCTTTAGATATATCTGTAATAGGCTGGAGCCTGTCGTGGTTTGTTGCTGGTGACTATAGACTAAGAGATGAGCAACTAGAAGTGGAGAGTAAAAAAAGAAAGAAATTTCCAACTGCCTTTGAACAAGGACCAGTTCCTAGTAATATGAGTGTTGCTACTGCAAGAAGTCATGTTTACATGAGAAATTGATTTTTCTCTTTTTTTGTTTTTTTTTGTTTTGTTTTTTTCTTTATTGGTCCTACAGCAGCTGTGCTCTCAGGCATTTCCTCTGACTGCCAGTGATCCTGTGGAACAGTAACCTAACAAAGTGTGTGTTTTCACATTTATATTGGCTAAGGTAGTGAGACTCTTAACATATATAAAACAAACGTAAACTGAGGAGCTTGGCTCAGCACAGTTGCTCTCAAGCTGGCTTGCTGTTTTTAACAGCCTGATTTCTTTTGGTTGGGGAAAGATGAAAAACACAGCTTGAATGACTTGTCACCCTACCTTGCTACAACCAAATAATCTTGTTTCAGTGCAGTGGCTGTTTTCTGGTCCCTGCTGTGTGCCAGATATTTCACTGAAGTCGAGTATTGTTAGCATCCTCCTCCATCTGTTGTGCCAGGTCTATGTTGCATTCAAATACTGCCTTTTGGTGACTATGCAAGCCTATTTTGGATAGCTCTAAATGGTAAGGCAAGATGGTTACCCTGTAAACTGTGTATATAAATACTTTTTTTGTATGTGTAATTTTTGTTTCCTACAGCATAACATGCCGATTTTTATTTCTTCTGGGGCTACCGGGTCTGACAGAACCACAGTAAAATGTTGTTTGTTTTTCTGTTTTTGTTTTTTTAATTATTATTTTTATGCAGAATGCTTACAGTATACATTGTAACGAATGACTCATCGCTGGACAAATATATTTGTATTTTTCATACTGAGATTCCTGTGTTACTTTGCAGTTGAGAGGGGAGGGAGCAGGTACTGAAAGCCTGTTTTGTAATTTTATTTTGTAACACTTCAAAGAGCAGTGTCCTAGATTTCAAAGTATTTAACATGCTCAGTCTGGAAAACTTACTATGTCTTTTTCTTTTCTTATATGCGACGAAAGAAGCGAGTCATCCTGCTCTCGTCTCTATGCAAGAATTAATTCAGCGGGGCAGCGTTAGTGCGGGGAAAGTGATAGTGCAGGTACTTTGCAAATTCCTGGAGGTCAATTAAGTTGTGCCCTTCTCACCTCCAAGGTTTTGCATCTCCATTGTGTAATCCTTCCGAGCTGCTTCAGTATTGTACAAATATTGATGTAAAAATACTGTCATTTTAGGGACTAGGAAGCTTCTGACTATAAAGGTTAATGCTGTGTCCAGAGTCTGGGTGCAAGAACTTCAGTATCTGCTTTTCAACATACTCATAAGAACGGAGCTTTTCTGCTGCATCACTAATGAATAAAATATATGCTGTGAAAACCTTCTTTCCACTGTATACCACTATGGAGCCCACCTCTGTATAACTGGAATCTTCAAGTGAGTTTGAACTGCTGTAGCTTTTACCCTCCCCTGTAGAGCTGTGATTTGTTTGTTTGTTCTGTTTTGATACGTCAAAGCCTATGGGTTAACTGATCTGAGAATCTGCCAATGCTTGTAGCAATGACAGTGTTGTCTGCACCAAGACCAGTGTGTGTTTTGGAACACCTTGTTGTTGAAGTGGATGAAAATAAAAGCCAAACTGAAAATGACACAGAATTTGCGAAGGGTTTCTTTTCTTGCTTGTGCACCTTCTCAGAAATGAGCAGGAGTCTCTTTGCTGCTGTTTCCTCCTCTGTAGCAGCCGGGGCTCAGCATCACCTTTGCCCATGTGTGCAGTTTTCTCATCCCCACACCATCCGTGTCACAAGGGTATATTATAAGGTGCCATCACACATCCACCTCCCTTCTTCCCCGTCTACATCCGTCTCCCTTCTTTCTGTCAGATTGAATGGGTCAGCTGCTGTAAAGCCTCTTTCTGAACTGTGAAGTCTTCTGGCCTTTGCATTGTTTGTGTGGCTCTTTTTGCCCTTTCATCATGTTTCTTTATTCTGTTTCTGAGCCAGGCACTGGGAAGTGGCAATTCTTCTTGCAAGGATTTGGAAGAACAGCAGGTCAGAGCCAGTGGGGTGGCTGTTATGAAAGTGATGGAGTGGCCTCCATCAGTCGCGACCTTCAATCTGTCCATGGACCACTGCGTTAACAGCCCAGCTCCATCAGTGGTTTTTGTATGGGGCCCCATGTCTCTCCCTCTCTTACAGTTTTCCAGGGTTATGGCTGGGGAGGGGGCTCAGGAATGGAGGAGAGTCTGGAAAATAACAAAGATCTTAAAAGAGGAAAAGCCTTCCCTTGGGACTTAGTTTTACATTTACTATTAGGGTTGGGAATGGCTGCCTGGTTTCTTTGGTTCTGGTCACTGTTTCTTTTCCTTTTTGCTGAAGGACTTGAGAAGCAGTTGTCTCTGGGTATCAATACCTAGAGGCGTCAGTTCCCATGGTTCCACTTTGACAGCCAGAGATTGCTTGAATGTGATGTTAAAAAGTGAATTGCTGGAATGTTATGTTAAAAAGTGTGTTGTCCTCAAAGAGGGAAGTGGTACTACAATGACTGCAAGAACTCACTGTTTCAGCTGATGGACCCCTTCCTTGCATGTAGATGAGCAACTTGGATCAGGTTAAGAAAGAATTTCGATTAACCAGGTAGGCTTGAAACATGTTTGCTGATGGTTGCAATTGCTCTCTGCTGCGATTCTCAGCTGAATTAGGAACTTTTGCATTGCTTATGTTACAGCAAGTGTTTCAGTGCTGAGGAATCCCAGCACCCTTGCCCTCCAGCCATATCCACTGGAATTTTGTCTTTGGATATTAGAACGCTTCATATGCAGGCATGAAGTTTTCAGGGCAAGGATCCATCACAAGCTTCCAACTATGTTTTGCAAGCCTGGGTGGACCTCTGAACACATGCATGCCCTTCTATGCTGGTTTCTAAGTGTGCTGAAGCTAGCAGTCCCCTGGGATGAAACTTATCCGGACACAGCAAAACTTGGCAAACGTCTGAGTGGAGCCTATGAAGGGTGTCTTGCTCATCACGTTCTTCCTGTCCTGTGTGGCTTAGCAGAAACCCCTGCCTTCCTGATGGCAAAGCAGCTGTCTGCACTGCGGTGGGAGGACTGCAGGACCTGGCCTCCCAGTCTGCCTCTTTGCACGTTGTTTCTCAGTGGGAAAACCATGTGGGCAGCCAAGCCCTAGCACCAAGCAGGAGGCTGAGCTCTTTGGCCTTTTGATTTGCTTATGTTTAAAATGTGTAGTTTATATCAACTGTTGTGTGAAGGTTGATGAGGAGCTATACCGGGCCAGTGCTTCAGCCCTGCAAAGCTCCCCTGAATGGTCTGCTCTCCCATCTTGCTTCCCGAAGATTAAGGAGCCAAAATTTTACTCAAAGGTATATGGTAGTAGCCGTTCACTACAGCTTTGCTCTCCTGATCTGGGGCCTATGGACTGGTCCCTTTTCCTTATATAGCCATCCTCTCCCAACTATATACCACCCCTTCAGCACAAGGCCTTAACATCAGTGCTGTGGAACAACGTGGTTTTGGTTTTGTGTTTGTGTATTTCTATTAGTAGGTGCCTTTCATCCAGTAGAAGAGTTGGAGCCCCTCTGCAGCCCTTTCCCTCTGCCTGTGGATGCTGCAGGAATGTCCATCGCAGCCATGCCCTGCTGCTGGGTGAGTGTGGCTGTGTGCTTCCCTGGCTCAAACTGGTCAAAGTTCTATTTTGGGGGCTGAAGGGAGGGATCAGTTAGTTCTGTTAAAATGCTTTGGCTTCCTTGTAAACTCTCCTACAGTGTCACATGTTTTGTTTTTAGGAAACATCAGCTCTGCCTTCATGAAGCAAATCAGATGCCTGGAAACACCGGTGAGTAAAGGAAAGGCTATATGAGAGTCATAGATGTACCACACCTTGCTCTGCTTCCACACCAACATTAGGCACAAGCTTGTGGGCAACTGGGTTAAAACTTGGATAACTTTAAGATTGTTTGGTGAGGGTCTCCATGCACGACTTCTCTGATTTTTGTCACTGCTGTTGCAGTGCACTGTCCTTTGCATGCAGTGATAATGTGAGCATAGCAGCCAGTGGCTTTTTTGGCTGTGCCAGTTCCCCAGAATGGTGAGGATACGTGCTCCGACAGGACGTGGGTGCCCTTTGTCATGCTCAGCAATTACTCACAGGCAGCTGGGCTGATACCAACCATTACAGCATGCAAGAGAGATGCTTACACTGTCTCTCCCAACTGCCTGGGGTAGGAGATTAGGCTCCCTGCATCATCAGTGACAAGAAAGTCCCTGGGGAGCTATTCAGATCATATTAGCTTCCCACTCTGAATCATGCCCTGGAAGATGTGGTCTCATTATTGCTTTCATCAAGGCCAAGGGAAGTTTATTAATGTTAAGCAGACGGCTCTGAGCGTGCAATCACTGTTGCAGAGCTCCTATGGCTCGTGGCTGCACTGCGAGGGACGCGCTCCTGGCACAGCCATGGGCAATCCAGTAGCATCTGGCTGCAGGGCTCTGTGTGCGGCAAAGAAACTGGTACAGGGTCTGAATAGAAAAGGGAAAAAACTGAAACAAAAGAAATCGGCAGACCTAGGGAAGAGATGGTGCTTTTCCTCTTTTAACCGCCAACATTCTCAAAATAGGCATTCAGCAGATTAAAAAAAAAAAAAAAAATCTGGCTGCACTGAAGCCAAGACGCTTCAGAGTACGTTATTTCCCACACGCGTTGGTTCCTCTGTCAAGGGGATTTGTAATGCTGTGTTCATAAAAAAAAGATGTATGAAAACAAGGAGGGCAGCGGTGATGCTGCACCCAGCCGGGCGGAGCGGCCGCGCCGCCCGGGGAGCCGCTGCCCTCTAGCGGGACCCGCTGGGGCCGGCCGGGCATCGGGGGCCGCTCTGCCAGCGGCAGCGTGAAACAGGGGAGCAGGGACTTGCTGCAGCCCCGGGGGCTGGGGCGGATGGAGGCTCGCGGTGTCAGCCCTTCTCCTGCCGCCGTTGTGGTTCCCTGCTCCCCACCACAGGTGGGTGCAACCCGAATTACTGAGCCTGTGTGTACCCCTCACCCTCCTGCTCCCCAATGGCTCCTGTGCTCAGAGTTTTATAAAACTGCCTTTCTCAACACCTTTTGCCTCGCATGCCATATGCAAGAGCTGCAGTAGCAACTCCTTTGTTTATTTTTGCGTGGGTGGAATAAGCAAGTGACCTATTGTTGTTTCAGAGCAACTTTTACTGTAGCTGCCTCTTGGGAAAAGCTGCCGCTCTCCTGCCCTTTGCTGTGCACCCAGGGAATCCCCAGCGTTGTGCCCATGACAACCAACACCAGCACAAATGAGAAATTCAGAGGATGAAGACTGAAAATCACCATCTGCTAAACAAGGAGAGGCAACTGCTCTCACCCCAGGCAGCACTTTCATGCAAAAAGCCTGTGCCCTAAAATGGTGAAACTCTGCCCAGGGATGTCTCCAGAGCCAGAGCTGACCCACTCCAGGAGGCTGGCTGGAGGCACGTTGACGGTGAGCAACCCTGCACGGTTACCCCACGCTGCAACACCCTGCAGCCACGGCCAGCGTGCAGCAGCACCCTGGGCTCCCAGTACCATGCACGCCCTGCCTGAGGGCACGGGAGGTGCTCCGCCTTCCCTCCACATACACACACACAGAGAAATTTGGCTGCAAAAGCCCTCCCTGCCAAAGCGATACACATCTCTTCTTCCAGCTGAGAAAATACCACCAGGTATTTTGCAGGGAGCACACGCTGCAGCCAGGAACTCCCACAGCAGCACCTGGCTGGAGCACCGGCAGCCGGCTCTGGGCTCCCACGCCGCCACAGCAGCCAGCTCAGCCAGTCTGGGTGGGGAGCCCGGCACCCCGCCAGGGCCAACCCGCCCGCGGCACCCAGCACCCCGCTGTGCACCTGCGTGGCTCCACAGGGCGCTGCACGCAGCGGGGGGATCTCCCTCGGGGCTCCCCACAGGCTGCTGGCTCTGGCTTGGTTTGCTGCTGCACGTTGTAAAAACTCGCCCTGCTCGTTTGGCCCACGAGAGGTTCTGCCCCAGGGGAGGCCAAACGTGAGAGCAGCCCCCAGCACTGGGTAGGCACCCACCATGGTTCATGGATGTGCTGTGGAGACAGGTTGCAGCTCCCAAGGAGAAGCTGGAGAGGATGACACCCACCCTGGCTGGCAGGTGGGGTGGATGCCGTGCTGGCAGCCATGGGCAGTGCTTGTGCAGGATCTGGGCACCAGGGCCATGCTCTGCCCATGCAGGCTCACTGCTTGGCAGCGAGGTGCCCCCATTGCTCACCCCTACCCTGGCCTCCAGGTCCCAGCCCAGCTTTCTCACCTGAAGTGGCCTGCAGGGAGACATGGGGAAAGAGTGCCCAAACCACTCATTTACACCCAAAGGTGTGAGCTGGATGCCCAGCTCTCGGGTGTGGACAAGTGTTTGTCAGGCGTTTCTTTTCAGTCTGAGCATTTCCAAGCACTCTCCTTGGCCATCTCCAGTCTTTACCTGCACTTTTCCTCCCACCATCAGCAGCTGCAACGTGAAGCTGGGCAGGAGCACATCTGAAGGGGAAAATGTTGGTCCCTTGCAAAATATTTTTCAGCTGTCCTGGGGCAGTGAACTCTGACAAGGTGTTTTGCAGTTTTCTAGGAGAGCCTCTGGTTTCCTTCAGTTTTTCCTGAGCTTCCTAGACTGTGCCCCTGGGAATATACAGCTTCTCTCTATTTTCTTCTTGGGGTTGTTTTTCTGTGTTGGCTGGTTTGGTGTGTTTGGTTTGGGTTTTTTTTTAGTTTTGTTTTGCTTTCTCAAATCCCTCTGTGAGCCTCTGATTAATTCACCTTATGATTCCTTGGAAATCGCCTCTAGAGACAGTGCTGATGATTTCTACACATGTGATCTATCTTCTTGGCTGTGTAGCCCTCAGTGCTGGAATTGGGTAAGAAATGTTACAACAGATTCTAGTACTCTTTAGCAGGGATGTTAGGAAACAAAATATTGCACAGTGCTGCACGAAAAACTGTTTGATTAATTGACGGTGTGGGTGGCTATGCAGTTGCATCAAATTATCCATGCGCCATGGTGAAATGCGAGATAAACGCGTTGATTTCTTATTCCAAGGACATGGTCAAACAGCCAGTGCTGAACCTGGGAAAAGCTGCCAACCTGAAGGCGAACACAGGTATTTTCATGGAAGTGTTTTTTATAGAAACAAGAGCTGGTGGATCACCTCCAGCACAAGGTGCCTAGAAGGTGCTACAATACCCCTGTGTCTGAAGGCCAGCCCCACTCCAGCACCCTTTCCTCAGGGCAGTATTTGGCCCTCTGAAGGCTAGGCAGAGCTCCTGCATGCTGAGCAAATACCCAGCCCTGAGCACAGGTGTGTGGGAGCTGGTCCCTTCCCTTCTGGTATTTAGGCTCTGGCCTGAGCCTTAACCCCACAACATCCTTTGAAAGCTCTGAGCAGGGTTTCTGTCTTCTAGAGGAGCAGCCTGTAGTGGTGCCTGCCTCTGAGAGTGATAGCTGGAGGACACAGACTCCGCTCTTTGCTCTCCCTGTAGAAGTTTCCTTCTAGCTTTAAGTGCTATGGGTAGCAATACAATTATTTCTATTTTAGTTTATATTCTAGCCTTTATTTCTACTTAATTAGTTACTTGAATAGAAGGAAGGAGTGTTTAGGAGCTATCAGCGGGCAGGAAGGTTAAAGGCTCATGGTAAAGACACATGCAACAAAACCACACACAAACTTAATTTGCACAACTCTAACAGGAGTGACTCAGCTTGCCCCAAAGAAGGGATGGCTGAACGTGTTCCACCTGGCCCTGAACCTTATCATTTCACCTAAGGGTAAAATATTAGCAAGGAACCATTAAGGCAAGTACATTATTGCCAGGCCATGGGCAGCAGCTGTCTCAGATTATTTCAGCCTTGCCTCACAGGTGAGGAAATTGGACATGACTGAGAGCCCTGCCAGGGATGCCAGCAGCCACTGAAGATGGGCAGGTCAGGAGGTGAAGGCAAAGGCACTCTGTGTCCCACACAGGCTGTGACCAGCTGCTGTCTGGAGAGATCTGAGGGGCAGAGAGAGCAGGCTGAAATTTGATTTTTTTTTTTTCCCTATTCTTTTTATAGGGAAGACATGAGACACGAACAGCAGCTCTTGACTCTTTTTCACGTCTTCAACNTTTTTTTCCCCCCTATTCTTTTTATAGGAGTGTCCCCATAGTCAGGAAGCAGCACAGAGTTACTGTAGCATTTTGTTGGAGATGGAGCCCAGACAGACAGTCTGGCTGGGAAGACGTGAAACACAAACAGCAGCACTTGACTCTTTTTCACATCTTCAAGAGGAACAGAGTAGGGTCTTCCTTCTGCTCCGTTTGATGTGAAGTGATGCTGGGCCCAAGGAGCGTGCTGGTTAACCCTTGCATGCCTGGTTAACCCAGGGCATCTGGAATGCTGCTGAGAATGCTCTCATCTGGTTGAGACAGCCAAATCAGTGACAGCCAGCCCAGTAAGGCTGCAGAAAAGGGTCCCCAAGACAGATATCTATACTAATACAGGCAAATTTCCTAACCTTTTTTTCTTCCCATTCATGCTGCGTTAGCTGGTTGTGAGCATCCCCATTGCAAGCGAGAGAAGAGCCATGCTGACCAGCATGGCCGGGCATGACAGGGAGCAAGAAGGTCTGAGTGATGCATGTATCCCTGTTTATACCAAGTGTGACTGCAAGGCAGAGCTGCCTTTAGACTACCATGGCCCAGCAGCATGGTGAATCATGACTTGCAGAGCTGCTGAGGAAGGGGAAATCAAAGAGTCCTGTTGAGTTTTCCTGAAAACTAGAATGTGTTTAGGAGAAATCAGCAGCAGCTGTGCCTGCCCTTGGGAAGATTGGAAGTGCTGGCAGCGAGATGCAATTTACACTTTGAAGGCAGCAGGGGAGAGCCTGAGACAGTCCGGGGTGTGATGTGCAGCACTTGTGTCTCCCACGTGTGTGGAGCTCCGTGGTGTTCACAGCTTGGGCAAAGAGGTGCTGGGGGGTGGCAGCTCTTCTGCAGAGCCTGGAGCATGAGTTACCCATCAGGATCTTCTGACCTGGAAATTTTCTTTTGCTTCTAGGCTCATCACGAGGAGAGGTGTTTGTTATCTTCTGTCTGGTGGCGCCAGCGGTTGAGCAAGAGGAGCAGGAGGCCGGCTGCTGGCATCTATATTCGTGCCATCCAGAGCTCCCACCTATTCCTGCTGGGTGGAGGACTCGCAGTCTTGGTAATGTTCCTGGCGTGGCATACCTCGCCTTTTGTTTCAGTGTAATTAGTCTGAAAAGGGAGAAAGGATGTAACATCTTCCACCTCAAGGGGAACCGCTAAAGATTCGTTACGCTCCCAGAGAAATGTGATTTGTAGATTTGGCCTGATTCCCCCCCAAGCAGCGATGCCAGCAGATCCAGCCAGCACAATTGGTCCCAGCGGCTCTCAGAGTGGGCAGGCGTGCCAGCAGCTCTCGGCCACGCAGCCCCCGTGGTCAGGCTGCCTACAGGACACTGGCAGGGTGCAGATCGTGGCTGCTGGGTCAGTGCTGCAGCTCCTGGTGTAGATGTTCAAGCAAACAGGGAGCAATGTGCATGGTGCTGGCTGAGCGGGGCAGGCTGTGTGCTCATCAGCCAGGCTTCCTCGCTCCCTGCAGCGCCTGCATTTGGTGGGAGTACATTTACTTTCCCCCCAGCCTCTCAGGTGGCTCCAGCCCAAGCTGCCAGGAATGTTTGGTGGCAGCACCATGGGCTTGTAGCTGGCAGTTTGCTGGGTGCAGGAGAGCACGGCATGTTGGTGTCTCACGGCTGAGCTTTTGGAAGATGCATGTGAACATTTCTCTTCATTGCCATGAGTGAGATGGGGAAAAAATAACCCTGGGCTTGTTTTGCTTGTAGAGGTTCTATGAGGGCCAGGTGAGTCACCTAGGGAAGCACAGGGCACAACCAGGCTTGGGAGAAAGTCTCTATGTCCTTTGTCCTGTTGCCCAGAGTCACTCTCAGGGCCATATTTCGTTGTGGGGATGGTTATTCTGAAAGTATTTGCTCAGAGCACCTCAGAGTGCCAACTGCACGTGGCTCAGGGCTTCATCTGGGGACCTTTGGTGACAAACCCCTTCCCTGCAGCTGTATGAAATGAGGCCAAGCTACAAGGCCAGGATTTTCAGTGCTCACCCCATGGTTGATTAGAAGCTCACAGCCTGCCCCATCCTCTCCCAGTGCCGCAGGCTGCCCCTATTAAAGGTTTCATTTTTCCTTTGGCCTGTTGTTCAGAGCAAGGAAGGATGGCGTTGCACTAGAGCTGTTTCCAGTGTGCTCAACTGGAGGGGGACATTTAAAAAATGCCGTGTGAGGTGGCTGAGGGCTTTCCGCACCCAGCCAGTCCCCCTGCACCCAGCTCCTCTGCTTGGAGGAGCTGGGCTGTGGCCCCACCGCTGTAGGCAGGTAACTGTCACAGAGAAGATAGACGTGAGACTACTCAGCTCCTTCTGCCTCACCCAGGGCCAGAAGGGTTTTCTGAGAACAAAAATAAAGGGGAAAATTCAGTCTCCACCCATCCACCCAATTTGGCCGGCAAATCAAATAAAACAATCTCGAAGCTGGCACCACCGGGGTGGTGAATGCCAGCTCCCAGCCTCTCATATGAGGTTTTGAAACAAAAGGAGATGAACAAACAACCCCCAGGTGCCTGCGGGCAGCAAACTGGTTTTAAGATGCTGGTGGGTTGTTGGTTTTTGTTGTTTTGTTTTGTTTTTTCCCATGTGGTGGTAGGACCAGCCCCCTGCAATCCTCCTGGGACTGGGCAGCTGCCACCCCCCATGGCTCTTGGCCACCCTGGGCCATGGGCACATGGTGATGAGGCTCCATAAGAAGGACAGAAATGCATGTCACCACAGATGGTTATCATGGGCATTCTGGTGTAGGGCGATGCGGCCAGTGACTAACAACATGGTGAAGGGGATGTTAGGCTCAGGTGTCACCTCAGGTGTGCCCAGCCACCTTAGAGAGCCCTGCAGGGATGAACCTGGTGCCAAGGTGCCTCTGGAGCTGGAGCCTCTGATGGGCACACTTGGCCTGTGCATGTCCAGTTACTGCGATTAATATGAGGCTTTAAAAATGCAGAGCATTTGTTCTGGTAGTTTTCTAGCCAAAACTCTCCTGCTAGAGGTGGCTCAAGGTTTGCCATGAATAGGCTTGTCACAGGTAAGACAGAGATCCTTGCAAAATTTACCAGGGGGTCCCCATCCTCTTTTTTATGATGGGGAGGGGGGACATAAGAGAGTTTCTTCTCCAGCTTTGCTACGGTCCAGTTAAAGCAGCGTGAGCAGCTGGGAGGTGCTTTGCAGGATACTCACACCTTTTTCCAACTTCTGCTTCATTGAAGTCAAACCAACCAGGTTCATTTCTTGCACTGGAGCTGCCCAAAGCACATTGGTGACGAGCAGTGGACTCAGGTCTCACCAACAGAGACCAGCCTTTTGCCCAATGCTTTCAGCCAGCATTGGGTCTGCAAGGAGGGGATGGTGATGCTGGGAGATCAGTTGGGCCAGTCCAATACAACCTGTTTCCCCCAAACAAGCCATTTGTGGTAAAAGGAGTGTTTTTTCCGGTGTTTTTCACTGTGTGCCCAAGCCGTTTGGCTTGCATTTGAGGTAGTGCGGGAGCTGCTTATTGGCTCAGCCCATCATGGCAGCAGACTGATGGTGCCGCTACCATCTCTGCTGTTAATCTCATTACAAATAAAGGAGGGGTAGAAGCTAAACTGAGCTCATACTCATTCCCCCTGCCCTGCTCAAGCTCAGGAAATACCTTCTGGAACTGCCATTCTCGTCATCCAAACCACCCCTGGAAACGATCATTAGCTGATTTGCTCCTTTGCCAAGCGTGTCCACTCGCCAGCCTGGCTCCGTTTGCCCACAGGGCCCTGGCCTTGCCCGCTCCTGCCGCGGCATGCACTGCGGTTGCCTGCACCCGCGTTCCCCTGCCACATCCTCGAACGCAGCGCCCCCAGCCAGACCGAGGCCAAACCCTGCTCCCCTGGGGCTCACCGGGGCTCCACCTTGCCCCAGAAACAAGGTGAGGGTGGCCAGGCAGCTCCCCAAGGTGCCGATAGTGTTTTCTCAAGTTCCTGTAGCGTGCTGGGCTTCTTTTTGGCAGGGTTGGGTGGTGGCCGGGAAATTGGGACATGTTGATATTTGTGATTTTTTTCTTTTTTAATAATAAAGTTCTGCTAAATGAGGAGGAAACAAACTGAGCGCCAGCTTTCACCGTGTGTTTAAAACAAGGTAAAAGTAATACTGGCTAGGTGTGGCTGTGACATCCACGAGACGTGTGGAGATAGAAGTTTGCTGGTGCGGTGTGTGATCTGGGGACAGACAAGTGACCCACACACGCCATGCTGTGCCCTGGGAGGATATGGGGGGGCCCTGCTGTTCTCAGTGACATCTATTGCACCTCTCCATGTACGTCCCCAGGCCCAAAGTGAAGGCAGGGCTATGACTGAGGTGAACAACGGTGCATGATCTCGCCTCGTGCAGGGCTGCACTCTGTTGGTTTTGGGGTGTCATTGGCACCAAGGCACCTTATAAGCTGGGTTTGGGTGTCTGCTGTGGAAATGGGGTGGCGGCAGCAGACGCGCACAAATATATGTGCCCATCCACACCTGGGGAAGAGCACAACATCTTGGGATGTTGTGAAGGTCATGCTTTGATGTACAGACAAGCAGCAACATTTCTCTCAGGAAAAGGTGGCTTTTCTGGTGGGTGTGGGCACAGGAGCAGTTGGGGAAACAAAAGACTTGCATGCTTCTTTCCTTTTTTAATATAGTTCTTCCCCAAAGCGTGACTAGCCCATTTTTAGCTCCCTGCCAGCTGTTTTGTTCTTTTTTTCCCCCTAGGCTGGGCAAGGGTGTAGACAGGAGGAAACAACTTTTTTTTTTTTTTTTTATGTTTTTTTTTTTTTTTTTTTTTTTTATTTTATTTTTTTTTTTTTTTTTTTTTTTTTATTTATAAA